>QOCX01001383.1:0-36212 GCA_005959815.1 Sarcophaga bullata | reverse complement strand
TTGGTTTATTATTTTATTTTATTTTTTTTTTTTATTTTTTATTTTTATCAAACAGACATTTACCTTTTTTTTTATTCATATTTCATTAAAAGGCATTTTAGTTTAAACAAAATTTTAAAAGCGAAATATTTTACAAATTTTAATAGACAGATCGACTAGAAAGTTACTTTTTCCTCTTAATAAAGAATAAGTAAACGAAAAATAGAGATTAAATTCATAAATAAAGTAATTGTAAAATGGTAAAGAATGAAAAATTTTCGACTTTACCAAGCAGAAGCTGCATTGAAAATTAATTGGTAAATTTAGAATTATGTTTCAGAGAATACACAATATAAGTAATTCGGCGTAATATTGTGCTAAAACCATCTGTCATGAGTTTTATACTGTCCTATTGTCTACATGAAGTTATTAATGTACATAGTTTTAAAATGTATAGTTTTTTTTTTCATTTTCTTTAAAGAAATGAATTAAAATTATTTCTCCTTTTTGTTGAATTTGAGTCTACACAAAGTCAAGATTAATTTAATTTTTAATTCTTTAATTATACAATCAATCGAGTAACAATTATCTCTCGTACTATATCCTGATATTAATATGAAATTTAAACATATTTAACATTCTGGTTATATTTTTCCTGGTATGGTTTGAGAAAGTTTTTTAAATCAAGAAAAAATCCTAAATAAACTCCTAATTCTTGAAGTAATAATAAACTCAAGATGAAGCTTGATTTTCTTAAAAAATGTAAACATACTTTGATTTGAATCTTAAAAAAATTAAACTGATTACGTATGTTTTAAAAATAACGTAATTAAAAGAAAGAAACGAAATTACTTCAAAAATTAATAGGAAAGAAGGAAGCAAAACCTGACAATTTTATTTTTAAGTAAATGAATGTGCGAAACTGAAAATAAGCGCAATAAAAATAACAAAATCGAATGCATGTAGAAGCTCCACCACTCGTATGATGAAGAAAAGTGGGAGGCTCAAGGCAGCACAACAAACAAAATAGGATACGCCGTGGCCCCCAATAACCCACTAATATTGACGAATAAAAATGCCTGCTTTTCACCGAGAAACGAAATATAAACATAAAAAAGTAGTTAGAAGCGACTGTTATCGACTAATGCCCCGGAATTGCACTGCCACAGCCACACCCGACGTATTTCAATACGATCTATTCGTTTAAATATTACGTCCAACTGATGCCGCATAATGACACCAATTCTACATCAGTTGAGACACCAAGAGGAACTGGTACCTTCTAACACCTCCTAAGTGGTCAAACATCATGAACATGTCACAAATCGTATCAACAAGATAACAACGGAATAAACGAATCCCACTGAAGTCCTCGGGTCAAGTGTGATGAGAAGACAAAAATTCACCCAACGGGCTCCAAGTGGCCACCCACGACCATTACCACTCATATAGTGCGTAAAGCACACCTTGAGTGCGCCGAAGAGCTAAGCAGTTACCGCCTGAAATTTATTGCCTACCGACAAAAATGTTGCGTAGTAGCTGATTATAAGTATTATCATACATTAACCGAAACCACTGTTTATAAATGAGCTATAGAGAACCAGCCA
Source organism: Sarcophaga bullata (assembly GCA_005959815.1). Lineage (NCBI taxonomy): Eukaryota > Metazoa > Arthropoda > Insecta > Diptera > Sarcophagidae > Sarcophaga > Sarcophaga bullata. The sequence goes on along the minus strand of QOCX01001383.1, from coordinate 34,626 downwards.
ATATTCTGCAATTATAAACCCATCGCATGAAGGTATTTTTTATTTACTGAGAAGAATTTCTGTGCAAAATGTATCTTACTTTTGTTTTGATATGTTTATTAAAGAAAGCTTTATTTACAAGATCTTTATATGGTTAAATTTAACATGAAAAAAAAAATAAATAAATAAATAAATTACGCACACTTTTTATTCATACTTTCCTAAATACTATTTTAATGTATAATTGCTTATTGTTTTCCTAAAAATAGATTTCTGATATTGTTGTTGGAAAAGAAGACAATGTAACAGCAAGAGAAGCATTGTTGCGATGGGCACGTAGTTCTACTGCTCGGTATCCGGGAGTTCGTGTCAATGATTTCACATCATCGTGGCGTGATGGCTTGGCATTCTCAGCACTTGTGCACCGTAATCGACCTGACTTGCTTGACTGGCGAAAAGCAAGAAATGATCGACCAAGAGAACGTTTGGAGAATGCCTTCCATATTGTTGAAAAAGAGTATGGTGTTACGCGTCTTTTAGATCCAGAAGGTAAAAAGTAAACTATTTTTATGTAAGATATATTTAAAATTTTTTTTATTTAATATTGAATTGCAGATGTTGACACTAACGAACCTGATGAAAAATCATTAATCACTTATATATCATCGTTATATGATGTATTTCCTGAACCACCTGCCATTCATCCTCTTTTTGACATGGAGTCGCAACGTCGAGTTCACGAATATCGTGACTTGGCTCAACAATTCATTTATTGGTGTCGTGAGAAGACCGCTTATTTGCAGGAACGCTCATTCCCACCCACATTGATTGAATTGAAACGTTTGCTTAGCGATTTGCATCACTTCCGAAATGAAGAAGTTTCGATTCGCAAACGTGAAAAATCAAAATTGATACAAATATATAATGAACTTGAAAGATACTTTGAAAGTATTGGGGAAATTGATGTTGAAATGGAATTACGTCGAGAGGCCATTGAAAAAGCATGGTACCGCATGCAAACCGCCTTGCAAGATCGCGATATGATTTTGCAACAAGAAATAGATCGATTGGAACGTTTACAACGTCTTGCGGATAAAGTAGAACGCGAAATAAAACATGTTGATGTGAAACTAACCGATTTGGAGAATCGCATTAATGAGGAAGAGCGACGTATCGAACGTTTGAACCCCGTAGATGTTAAAAATATAGTTGAATCTTTAGAAATGGAAATTCGACATTTGGAGGAACCCATCCAAGATATGAACCAAGATTGTCATGTGTTGAACGAAGGTCGTTATCCGCATGTGGCTGAACTGCATAAGAAAGTGAATAAACTCCATCAACGTTGGGCTCAACTCCGAACTACATTCCACACAAATCTGGTACAAAAATTGACCGGTCTCAAATATCCCGTCCATGAAACAACATTGACACGCCAAAAGCGCGTCGTGGTTGAATCCCGTCAAATCGAAACAAATCCTCATTTTAGAGATCTGCAAGAACACATTGAATGGTGCCAAAATAAATTGAAACAACTTAACGATGCCGACTACGGCATCGATTTGCCATCCGTTAAAGAAGAACTAGACCGCCAACAACGTGAGCATAAAATTATCGATCAATTCCATACAAAAATTATCAACGACGAACGACAGCAAACGAAATTTTCTGGAGACGAATTGAACCTCTATCAACAACGATTAAATCAATTACAAAAACTTTATGCTGAATTATTAAGTACCTCAACTAAACGCCTTTCCGATTTGGATACACTGCAACACTTTTTGGCTCAAGCCTCTGCTGAATTGCAATGGCTAAACGAAAAAGAACAAATTGAAATCACTCGCGATTGGTCAGACAAACATTTGGACTTGCCTTCTGTGCATAGATATTACGAGGTAATCAAAATTCTTTTTACTTATATTTTCCAAGTCAAAATATGTGAAAAGTCGTATGTGGGTATATAGATGCTAACTAAATTATTATTGATATTATATTCAAATCAAATTTATTTATATAATTACTGATTCACTGTATGTGTTTGTTTTGTACATATTTTAATTGACAAGCGTGCATTTGGTAATGGAGATGAGGTGAGATGAATAAGTATTAATTTGTTAATTATGTTTTCTTCCAAATTTCCTTTATTGCATGAGTATTATTTTTTAAAGATCGAATGACTCTTACCAAGTGCAACATTCATTTAACAATTTATTTTAATAATTAAAATTTTATGTATCATATTCAATTAAAAAATATTAAAATTTTATAAACAAAGGTTTTTATTCGAAATGTCATATGTAACATTTTCAAACACAAAGCATTTGCTTTATGAAAATAGAAAATCGAACACAAAGAATTTGAAATAGAACTTTATGCATAATTAAACTTTGACTGTAATTCTATTGAAAAATTAAATGTTTTATATATTTTCGGTTCTATATATGGTCAATAAAGAAATTGATACGATTGAGCAAAAAATTACCTAAAATTGACAGCGTTTTTAACCAGGGAAAGCAGCTTGTAGTCTGTCATATCGTTACGGTTGTTTCTTTTTTGTCAAATGTCAAGCCAAGCCAGTACCTTCCAATGTCAAGCCAAGTATATATATAAGTAGAACCAAGATATATGTATATAGTAAATACAATACGGTGATAGTTTTAAGTCAGAATTCAAATTTCGAAAGAAAAAATGATTGGATTTATTTTTCATATATTTTGAGAAATTAGTATTGTACACACTGAATTTCAGTTAATGACTTTATACATATATTTTGTACATATTTATATATATATACCTTCAGATAATAAATATTTTCGATTTATCCGCACAGGTATTCATACCCATCGAAAATAATTTGATAAATACCTTTAGATTATAAAATTTTAATGTGATATGTCCTTGGATTAATTGTTCCCATTTTTATTTGATTTGATTTTGTTCTTTTTAAACGATTATTGTTCATTGACAGCATGTTTGTATGTATTTCTTACGTATTTTTTATATTCATATTGGTTCTTTCTTTTCTATATAAATCTAAGTTAATTTTTTTAATAATAATAGTTTTCATATTTCTTACAATGGTAAAAATATAATTTTTACAGAATTTGATGTCTGAATTAGAAAAACGAGAGTTACATTTTGGTACCATACTCGATCGAGGCGAAACATTATTAAATCAACAACATCCTGCATCAAAATGTATAGATGGACATTTGACTGTTTTACAACAGCAATGGGCATGGTTATTACAGTTGACACTGTGTCTTGAGGTTCATTTAAAACATGCAGCCGAATACCATCAATTTTTTGCCGAAATAAAAGATGCCGAACAATGGTTGAGCAAACGAGACGAGATTTTAAACAGCGAATTTTCAAAGAACGACTTTGGGTTGGATCAAGGGGAAGCTTTGCTTAGAGGCATGCAGGACTTGCGTGAAGAGTTAAATGCTTTTGGAGAAACAGTAGCGAATTTACAACATAGGTCCCAGGCAATAGTACCGTTGAATAAACGTCGCCAACCCGTCAATCGTCCAAGTCCCGTCCAAGCCATATGTGCTTATAATCAACAAGGTCAGGTCCAAGTAGATAAAGGAGAAACGTGCACATTACTTGACACCTCCGGTCGCGTGAAATGGTGTATACGTACTTCTAAGGGACAAGAAGGCACAGTTCCGAGTGCTTGTCTATTGATGCCACCACCGGATAAGGAAGCAATAGACGCAGCAGAAAGACTAAAGCGTTTATTTGACCGCTCAGTCACTCTTTGGCAAAAGAAACATTTGCGTCTCAGACAAAACATGATATTTGCTACCATAAAAGTAGTAAAGAGCTGGGACTTTGACCAATTCTTGGCTATGGGCCCTGATCAAAGAACTGCAATACGACGAGCATTAAACGATGATGCCGATAAACTGCTCAGCGAAGGCGATTCAAATGATCCACAATTGAGGAGGTTGAAACGTGAAATGGATGAAGTGAATCGTTTATTCGATGAATTTGAAAAGCGTGCCAGAGCAGAAGGTTAGTTTATTATTGACTTTAAAAAGTAACCACTTCTAAATAATTTTTTACGATATTGTGGGTGTTTCTCCCAATACATAGTATGTGTAGAGAAATTTAGCAATATATATGTATACAGTGTTTATGATTTTATAATTTTTGAAAATTAAAAAACGTAATGGGATGTGGGATTATTAAGTTAGAATGTCAATTTAATTAAAGACTTAATTAAACATCTGTTTTTATTTTCAAAATAATTTTATTTGTTATCTAAACGTTAAATTAAATATTTTGTCAGTACACTTATGGAATTAAAAGAAAATACTCATTGCTCTTTCAAACACCAAAAAGAAGTGACACAAATTTCGCAATACATGAAAATAAAAATGAAAAAGTTGTTCGCTAGTCGTAAAACTAAGGGTATATCTCCTCAAACTAAGAAATAAATAAAAAAGAATTTCTTAATTGATTTATTCTCGTTTCACTTTCAGAGGAGAGCAAGCAGGCCAGTCGAATCTTTACTGAGGAGTGTATTGCTATTAAGAGTAAACTCGAAGATATGGCAAGAGAATTAGAGCAAATTATAAGCGCTCCACTGCCACGTGATCTTGATTCATTAGAACATGTTTTAGAAATACATTCCGATTACGAGCGCCGCCTCCAACTATTAGATCCTGAATTGCAGCACTTGCAAGAAACTTTCCGAACAATTGCATTGAAAACGCCAGCGCTTAAAAAGAGTTTGGATAACTTGTTAATACTATGGAAGGAACTTAATACATTAAGTAATTTACACAAAGATCGTTTGAAGTTATTAGAAGTATCTCTGGCAGGTCTTGAGGACAATGAACACTTTATATCAGAAATAGAAAATCAACTTACCAGACACCAAGATCTCCCTTCTACTCCCGAAGGCCTAGAAATCGTGTTTAAACAACTTACACATATGCAAGATTTAATAACACAGCAACAGCCACAAATGGATAAAATGACTGATGCAGCAGACCAATTAGGTCGAATGGGTGTACCTACAAAAGTTTTAAATGATTTAAAACGTTTACATACGAACGTTGAACGCTTAAATACACGATGGAGCAGCATTTGTAACCAATTAGCTGAAAGGTAAAAAAATATTAGTTTAACTAGTATATGATAAATAGTTGTTCAACTGATTTATGCATTAAGGATTAAGGAATTCGGTTCAATATTTATACATTCGAATACACTTTAATTTTTGGCAGAGAAGGTTCAGTTTAAACATCCCATACTGAATTATCCCGCTTCATATTAAATCATAATTCAATTAGTTTCAAATACCTGATTTAATACTGCCTACAAGTGTAATTTTTTTTTTTTATTTCACGATCATTTTTTAAGATTTCGTTACGCATGATTAATGCCAACGACACCTGATTTAAATTGGAAGAACTATAGCTTTCAACACCTTATTGATACAAATTAATAAAACAACTTCGTCACGCTTCCATAGTTTTACGTTAATTTCTGAAGACAACTTTTGTTTTTAATTTATTTTCTATTTCGTTATAGAATGCGTTCATGCGAAAATGCCATAGGTCTAATGAAGAATCTTCAATTGCCATTACAAGTTGAAGAATCATGGGTAGATGGCACTACAGAAAAGTTATCTGCTATGCCGACAGCTACTTCAGCTTATGAATTGGATGTAAGTTTTAAAATATATTACTTAAAGTTTGTATTAGTCTTATTTGATGACATTTTTAGTCATATTTTGTTTTTAAGTTTTTAGGTGAATTTTAAAAATTTTTAGGGTTAAAGTTTCCATGTTTAGTTCTTAGATAACTTCGATTTTAATTTTTTTTTTTTTAATATTGAAAATAGGTTTCTCTTATATAGTGTAACATGAATTTAAATTTCTCTAGTTTTGAACTTTCCGGAAACAATGAAACTATCTCGTTAGATAACACAAAAACACAAAGTATATATTAAGTTCTCAGTATGTATAGAATTTTAAAGTAGTTTGAAACCTTGGTGTTGGTCAATTGGTATAAAAAAACAAAATGTATGTGTTTTTAATTCTGTTACATATTTTATGTAGATTTTTCTGTTATTTTGTGTTTTACTGTCAAAATTTGTGTTTTTGTCCGATAAAATAATTATAACTTAATTTCAAAAGTATATATTTTATTTGATATTACAACCAATACATCTATTTGTAGCAGTATTAAAGACTTGGGTTTGGTTGTAGCAGTTCTACCAATTTCTTTTAATAATACCGTAACTCGATCCAAGCATAAATTTTATGCTAAAATTTATGTTGGATTATAAATCATAAAGAAAAATTTGTTATTATTTTAAATATACATATGTATGTATTTACATTCTACTACTTCCTACACATGTACGCATAAACACAATCACATGTACTTCTCTTATAGGTTCTTAAACTTAAAAACGTGAATGTTATTTATTTTTTGTGCAGTAGAATTTGAGTAGTTAATTTTGTATGTAGTACAGACATAAGTAACTTATTTTTTTGTTTATTATTTTTTTTTTGTAATTCACTAAACAATTGTAGACCAGTTTTAAACTAATTGTATTTTTGTCTAATTTTTTGTATTTTTCACACATAAAAACACACAAAAACAATTTTCTCAAAAAAAAAAACAAAAAAAACAAACAAAAATACCACTATAACACAAAAACAAACATACAAAAATTAAATCTAATAAAACCATGTAACCCATGGTCATCAACATCCTATTGTTTTTAAAATAAATAAATGAATTTAACAACTAAAGAAATTGCTGGGTGCCGCAATTGAAAGAAAACCAAAAATCGAAAATGTCAACTTGGCTGGAGGAAAACTAATAAGAGAAGCAAAGGTAAATGATTATAAAATTTTATATACATTTCATTGTCACAGTAATTGTACATGAAAATACAGAAATGTATTATTCGAAAAAGGTATCTAATGTTCTAGGTAAGGACATTTACAACTGAACAAATTGTATACATATTTAATGCTTTTTTCTAATTATTGTGAAAAATAATTTTAAAAGTAATTGATCAATTTAATTCAATCAAAAATAACAAATCGAAATATAACAGAAATTATTAAAACTAGGGTTTTTGGTACGTCAATAACATTAAAATTTTAAATAAATCAGTTAAAACTGGAACAAAAATTAAAAACACAGTAGAAAAGGCTTTAAATATAAATGAAGATTACCTTACCACATAATCCATTTACTACTCTAGTAAAATAAAAAATATAATAATAACTAACATAATAAACCTTAACATTTAACTTAACCAACAAATAAATGAATCCAATCAACCGAATTGCTATCAATCGAATGTAAAGATTTACGATGGTAAATGTTTGTGCTTTATGGATTGGCTACTAGAGGTTCGTCCATCATTCGCTCCACCACGAAGAGATTTACGTTCATCAGAAAGTGATCCCGGTGCAACTCAATATTACAGTCAACGCTTGGACACTTTAAACATGAAATATGATCGACTATTGGAACAACTATCGCAACGTTTAAAGACTGCTATTGAAGTTAATGGCAGTGATGGTTTGGTAAGTAAATCATATTCATTATATCATATTCAATATCCTATGCATATGGTCATATCGATTAAAATGTCGCAATCTTAAAAAAAATACAGAATATAAAACAGACTACGAACTAAACTTGTGTAAATTTAAATCATGTAAACGGTTTAAAAATTCTCTTAATAGAATGTTAATAATTTTGAAAATATTTATAATTAAATTATTTAAAAATATTTATAATGATGTATTTCACTGTCACCTTACCTTGGCGTTAAGTAAACAAATTTTAGGCGAACCTCTACTAAAATAGAATCCAAAGTTTTTGAAATAAATGCGATTTTAGTCTGGTAACTTGTGAGGTTGCCTTCAACCCCCTATTTATTGCTATCAAATCAGGTGTGACTCTATTTTAACGAACACCACTCTATATTGTTTTTTATCGCATCGATATTTTTGATCAGAACGACGTTTTTTTTTTTTGCGACGTCATTATTGGTATTCGTAATGACAGCAATATTCATGAAATGTATCTCAAATATTTCAGAATATAAAACGGATACATTAGATTTAGTGTTGAAATCAAATATATTCTTCATTTCACTTGCTTATAATATGTCACTGGAACTATATATATACATATATACACATATCCCCTAAAAATTTTTGGTCTTAATTGGGTTATTGGCTTAATTAGCTTCATTGCACATATTTTATTAAATTTCTATAAATTTTGAAATTTTTTTCTAAATTTCAATAATTTTTCATATTCTTACCGTGTTGCTAAAAAGATAGCATTTCTATTAAATTTGCAGTAGTAGGTTTTTTATTTAAATTTGTCTCAGAATTTAAAAAAAAAAGAGTAAAACCAAAATTAATTCCAATTAGTTGCTAACCAATAGCATTTCGGTGTTTTAATTGGTCATTCAGTGCTGTGAATGATATTTTTATTTTAGCTAAACCATTGTCTAACTAAAGACAATTAAGGCTTTAATATTTAAATAAATATAAACATAGCAGGTCTGATATTAAAAAACAAAAGCTTCTTGCGACATAATTTTCAAGAACCACGCTACCCACTGAAATGTGCCGAATAGTCGACAAAATCGTTGCGTTCGGAAACAAATTAAAAATAATATAAACTTTCTTCTTTTATATTCTAAGAAAAGAATGAGATCAAAAAGAGACATTTTCGAATAATATTTATTAGCAAATATTAGAGTTAACTTTAATACCTGAAGATAAATGTATACTCACTCACTGGAAATACTATTAAATAAAATAATTATCAAATTCTACAATGTTAAGGTATAGTCAATACCATAAAATCTAAAGATGTTTTTTCTTTTACTTTTACACTATTCATTCATAATTGTATCTGTTAAATTTAACATATTTAACTGTAAATTTAACATCGCTCTCTATATGTATTCAAATACAAAAGCTCTGTGAAGTACAAAGAAATAACAGAACAGAAACAGTGCAAATGTATACTGTTAGAGTACAATTTGTTTTTATATAGTCAGTATAAATAACGACGTGGTTGTGTAACAACGTCTCTTTTTTTCCGATTCGTCTACAACGCGCATTTTATTCTCCGAAATAAAGAGCAAAAATTTTTTTATTTCTTTTTTTTTTATTATTATTAAAAAAAATAATAGATTACTTTTGTCGTTCTCACGCAAAATGCAAAAAAGGTTTTATAAAAATATGTGTATGAAGTGAAAAAATATAACATTGATTTTATTTAAAAAAAATGTGATTATGAAAATATGTATTTATATACAAAATAAAAAAATAGAAAAATAGAAAGAGTTTATGTGTGTACATTTATCATTTTGTTTCTTTTAATATCGATAAATATGAAATTAAGCTAAAAATAAATTATACGTCATGTAGGCTATCGAAATTAAACAAAATACATATATCGTTAATATGATGTCATTCAAAAAACACAGAATTTTCACCAATATATTTAATGTTTAAATATTCACAATATTGTTTCACTGTTTAAAGCTACCCTAAACCGTCTACAAGTTCAAAATTTTAAATTAACTTTATTACTCTGCAGTGCTTGTTGTTTGTTTTTTTTTTCTCTTTTTTCTTTCGACTTATTTGACATTTGACTTTAATCAACATACAAAAAATGAACTGAAATTGTGTGCTTTGAATTAAAATAATAAAAAAATCTTTTAAAATTGTTTAAAATATTTTAAGAAGTATAGTTACGAACAAACCTATTTTTAACAAAAATTGTCGTTATTGTTTGCAGACTAGACATTCCTTGCCTATCGTTCCTATGCAACACTTTCCAATTTCATTTACTTGAATTAGGTTTCTTTTTTTTTTTATTAAAATTTTATGATTATTCCATTCATTTGAGTTCCGTATATCATACGCACAATTGCACTTTGTTGTCCTTCAATGAATTCTACTTTGAGGCGTTTGCACGAAGTTTTCCGAAATTATCCTCTCTTTATTTAGTCTCTCACTATTGCGTATGTGATTGTACGTGCATGTTAAAATAATTGCACACAGAAAAAAGTGTTAATGCTTTTATTCAAAATATTATAAAAAATAAACATATCCTCCGCTTTTAAATGAATTATACTCCAAACACAATAACAGCTGAACAGTTGTTTTTGTTTTGAAATATATTTGTGTGTAATGTTCCATATCCTTTTCATACCGAACTTAACAGCCTTAAAGTGTAGAAAAATATTTTCAGTTTTGATTGGTATAAATTTTCTTTTGATGTTTACGACTACGTTAAGTAATTAAAAGTGTTGTTGTTTTATATATATATATGTTTATATATATATATATATATAAGTTTATGACTATATATATACACATACAAAAGAAGATCTATATATGTTTTAAGACTTCTATTTAATCTATTTGATATATTCTCTTTCGTTACATATTCATTTTGTCTGCCTAGATTGTTGATGGCGAAAGTTAAAAAGAAAAAATTAGTTCTTCCAACATATTGTTTTTGTTTTCACATATTACGCTGTGGAAACTGAAATGAAGAAATAGAATGTCTAATTTTTTAACTTTGTTTTTATTAAGTTTTTTTAAGTACACAAACTTGTTTTGAAATCATTAATAATAACAATGTTATTTAAGTGCTCACTATGTCTATGTATGTATATGAATGAGTTTGTGTATTATGATGACATCATTTCGTATTATTTCTTATTCTTTTTGATTTTTTGCTGTCGTTGTTTTTTATTTTTTATTTGCTTAGTATGCTAAATATTTTTGCGTAGATTTTGTGAAAATGAATCCCAATTCCCAATGGACATACTTTTTAAACGTCATTAATTTAAATTTATAGTAATTAAATCATTGTTTTTAATTACCTTCTTTCGTACATGTCTTCTGAAACGATAGCACACATTTTAAATCGATTTTCGTCTACCACTTCAATAAAGTCTTTTCGAGTTACTCTTTAATAGTACGATGAGAAAAAAATACTAAAATAATAACATGTATATATACATACATACTTACACAATGCAACCACATAACACATGGCGTAAATATTTTTAAGTAAAATAATAAAAAAGAAAATTAAATAAAAGTATAAAGCCTTTTACCACTCGTATGAGAAATCATAAACAATGCCGGAATTCTGTTGTGGTTTTAATTATTTCTTATCAGGTTTGTTTAATTGCCATTTTGTGTTTTTATTTGAAAGCTGAAAAAGATCAAATAGAGGAATGAAGTCATTTTATACTGATATATTCGACAGTTATTTAATTATAATATCCATATAATGTTAAAAATATAAAAGTCTTTAAATTAATTTTTTATTTGTATTTCACAACGTTACATTAATATGAATATACTAACAATAATCAGAATTTTTTTTTATTTTTAAATCCACTAATTTTTCATAATTATGAATTTTGAATATAACGATTTTCTATTAAAGTAGTGCAAATAGCAGCAAAGTAGTGCAAATAGCAGCAAAGTTAAATTATCTTTGTCATAATCTTTATATTACGGGACAAAGAATTCCTTTCTTTGTAAGATATTATGAATACAAAATTTAGATTTCCTCTTTATCCAAATTGTAAAAAACCAACAAATTGTCAAAATGTGACGTGCACACATAAAAGATACTCTATCAAAAATTTCTAAAGTTTCCTTTTTTTTTTTTGTAATTTAATGTAATTCTTCGTCTAGTTAAAAATACAAAATAAATAAAAAAGAGAGCAGCAAGACTTTATTGAACACAATTGGGAAAAATATAATTTGAATGCTCGCACCTATTATGTTAAGTACTCAAATACTTTGGAAGCAACAAAGTTCCTTGAACGTCATCACCTCATTAGCAGTTAGACGGAATATATTGAATATATTTTGCGATTTGTAATTCTCTGCACCTTCTCGAATGGCAGAAGAGAATGAGTATAATTTTGCATTTGAATTTCAGGTATTGATTACAGCTTGTGGCATTTTAATCGAAACGTCAAATAACACAAAATATCTAAATTATGAATGGTTAGCTAAAATTTTGTATATATTTTCGTGTTTTACTTTAGCAATACGCTGAAAGTCTGCAAAAACCTTTAAAAACCTTCCGCTTAGATTTCGGCGTAAACAATGTACCTACTGGCGAAGATTACATTGGACACAATGAAGATCTTTATACATCAACGTATAGCACAAAACAGTAAGTAATAAACGAATGAACTTTGAAAATTTTATAAACATATTATACATAAACATTGGTGTAATTTGAATTGTAGATTTAGCTCAACAAAAACAACAAAAAATGTTTATGATGCTACAGACTATGTGCATACGACTGTATCCACAACAAATGGAACAGAATCTGTTCCAGAAAAACCAAAGCAGTCTCAAATACAATTTAATGAAATTCATAGTTTGAAACGAGTACAGACGAGAGAGAAGAAAGTAGACACTGAATTTAGGAGCGACGATACTAAACATTTCCTAGATATTACGGGTATAAAAGAACCTAAAACAGGGCGAGTTTTAACAATTGGAGATGCTATACAAATGCGTATACTAGACGTGCGGACGGGAGAAATGCTCATTGGCAACGATAAGCGCATTTCGTTGGAAGAGGCAACAAAGGAGGGTTTCATTGATGCTAAACTGGCTCATCAGTTATTACAGCCTGGTGCTGGTAGGGATGAGAGTGGACGAGCGCTTTCCTTATTGGAAGTAATACAGCGTGAGATTATCGAAGCTGAATCTGGATACGAGACGGCAGAGAAACGTATCAAGGTAACCATTGAAGATTCAACAGACGCAGAAAACCCAAAAAATATTGCCGATGCCATTTCTGCTGGAAATGTTGATACAAAAACCGGCCTATATCGTGTAAAATCGGGAAAAACTATATCTTTGGCTGAAGCATACGAACGAGGTTATCTTATTAGACATGAATCGGTAACGATCAAATCAAATGCACTCTGCCTAAGTGATGCCATAAGCCATGGATTAGTAGACATTGCAGGTTGGATAGCGGATCGTAATTCGGGTGATAAATTTAGACTTGACTCGGCTATTGCTAACCAATTAATTGATGCAAATGTCCGCGAAGTTGTTGATGCTAAAAACGACTACAAGATCACTTTAAGTAAAGCTCTCCAATTAGGTATTTTAAATCCAAAGACAGGCCGATATTTGAACGAAGTAACAAAAGAAAAACTTTCATTTATCGAGGCTAAAAATCGACAGCTTATTGTTAAACCATACACACTTAAAGATATTTGCGATTTAAATTTATTAGATAAACAATCAAAAATTACTAGTCCTATGAGGCGTGAAAAATTGAGTATAATGCAAGCAATAGAATCGGGTGTTGTAGATGGAAATAATTTAAAATGCGTGACAAAACGAAAGGGCGAGTTAATCACTCTTCAAGAAGCTATTGCTGATGGTATTGTTTTGCCAGCCGAATCGAAATACAGAGATTACATGACTGGCGAAATAATATCAATACCAGAAGCTGTTGAGCGTGGTTTAATTAGTAGTGTATCACAGAAATCTATTTTTGATATTGACGGTTTCAAAGACATGGTTAGTAACGATTTTGTAAGTTTTAATGTAGCTGCATCTCGTGGCATTCTACGCCGAAAAAGTGGAACTTTTGCTTTAGAAATTAGTCGCGACTCCCAAGTGCCCTTAGAAAATGCTGTGAATGATGGGCTTATACGGCCAGAAGTTTACGAGATGTTCAACAAGGGCATTGGTGTATACAATGCTAGTGGAAAAGAGTTGAACTTATTCGATTTATGTTATCATAATTTGATAGATTCCAAGACTGGTTATTTATTAGATCCAAAGACTGGTGAAACTGTACCACTTGATTTAGCTATAGAACGCAAATTTATAACACCCGAGGGTGCTTTACTTCTAAGTAGCCTTTTAAATATTACCCTTACTACGGAAACTGTAACAAGAACTATTAACCGATATGTTAGTATAAGATCTGGTTCTCATGACCACAGCCCTGTTTTGACCTTTACTGAAGCTGTTCGGCAGGGTTTCATAGATGAGGAGAGACAGTTGTTCAAAGATCCTAAAACTGGTAAAATATATTCAGTTCAACAAGCACTTAGCTATGGCCTTTTGCAACCTGATTCAAATGACGCAGTGCCTGAACCAACAAATCGTAAGAAAACTAAATCTACAATTACCATTGTTACTAAGCAAATAGTTCCTGAATTAGAACCAATTAAAATGAATACACAAAAGTTTATTGAAAAGTCAGTGGAAATCCCAATAGCCCAAGAAGTTGTAAAAACAGGAAAGGTTAACACAGACTTTTTACAGAGCGAGCGAACGACATATGTTGAAAATAATGTAAAAGAAAGACATATAATTGAATTGCCTCCAGGGGGATGGCTTTTAAAAGATGCCATAGATCAGCGTCTCTTGAATCCAGATACAGGTGTTTTCCAAATTAAAAATACAGATAGAGTAGTTAGTTTTGAAGAATGTATTGCGAAATATATCATCAACAGTTTATCTGTATCAGTTATCGATCCAAAAACAAGTGAGAAACTATCAATTCGCAATGCCTTTGAAAAAGATGTACTTGACTCATTTGGCAACTACACAAATAAAAATAATGAGGTTCAAACAATGCGTGCTGCCATTAATGAAGGTAAAATTATATTTGAATCTGTTTCAGTTACAAAAGTATCTCCGGCAGAGCAGTGTATATTACGTATTAGTAAGATAAATAATATGCCCGAAATCGTAGAAATATCGACACCTTTAACATCAGACTCTTCATCAAAATTTGTTGAGGTGCAAACTTTACAGCGGGAATTAACAACGCCGGAACCTTTACAAATTGCTCCTGGGGCTATATATGATCCGTCGACAGCATTAGTTATATTTACACATAATGGTCAAACAGAAAATATTTTTGACGCCGCCCAACATGGTTTAATAGATGAAAATCTAATTAAAATTTTAGATCCAAATTCAAAGGATTGGATTTCGATAAAAGAAGCCATTATCCGTAATGTTTATGATCCTCAAAATTCAGCTATTATGACAGAAGAAGGTTACCCAGTAGATATTCTAACAGCAATACAAAAAGGCATTCTCGTTGTATCGGGTGCACCTCTAGTGGCAGCGGAAGGAGCTTTACGTACTATCGATTTGTAACAGACCCTCCGCACAGGAGAACAAATACCCGTAGAGGTTGCTTACGAACGTGGTATCGTTTCAAGGGATCAGTTAATTAAGACAAAATCATTCGAAAGTGATGCATGCGAAGAAAAAGTTGTGGTATTACAAAAAAATGCGGAAGGTAATTCTAAAACCATCCGATGCTTTTAATAAAGGAATAATTGATGAAAAAACACGAAAAATTTTAGAAGATAAAGAAACTTTTTAAATGAAAACAATGAAGTTATTACAATTTCAGAAGCTTTAGAAAGAGGTTTAATCGATGGAAGTGTAGGTAAAATTGTTGATCCTCACGAAATCGAACTATGAACATTGCTGAAGCGGTAAAAGAAAATATTTTTGATCCAGAAGATACTAATCACATTTTAATACCTCTGGCAAAATCACTTTCAATTCCGAAACTAATGGAACAGGGACTAATCGATACAAAGACACAAACTATTGTTCATCCCGAAACGGTTTCGGTCTAAATATAAGAGAAGCCATAGTTTGCGAAATTTTAGATCCGTATTCTAAATTAAAGCGACCCAGCAAGTGTTCAGTGGAAGAGGCAATTGAGAAAATATTATAGACCAGGATAAGAACAATTTCAATATTGATGGCAAGATATTAAATTTCGCCCAAGCCCTCACTGCTGATATATTTGATAACGAATATGATAACCAGAAATCGATTGTTTCGATACCACCAGTTGGAATGACATTCCCAGTTATTGTTGAAAAGGGATTATTAAATCCTGAAAAATTAGTGTTGTGCATCCTGAAATTAAGAAGAACTGCCTGAAATTAAGAAGGAAACGCCCCTCAAACAGGCAATAGAGAAAAATTTCATTATGTCTATTCCTTATCCTCCAAAAGCTGACGCAATAGCAGTCGAAACCGCAGTTGAAAAGGGCTTAATAAATGTAATTGATCAGACGTTTAAACATCCTAAAAACAATGAAACTTTTTCTATTCGGCAAGCGTTGGAAAATGGACAATTGGTTGTAAAACCTATATCGGATTTTGTTGTAACACAAAAACCTCTTCCAAGAACTGAAGTAATGGAAACTATTACGGCTGTACATACAGTAACAACTAAAACGATTGAATTAGTTCAAGGTTATGTATTGATATCAAATAATGAAGTGCAGAACGTCAAAACGGGTGAGATTTGTTCCATTGAAGAGGCTAAAGCCATCGGTATTTTAAGAGAGGAACAAACTTCAAAAGAGTTACGTTCTGTAACTGAAAGCAAAGATAAGTTGCAAAATAATTTAAAACAATCCAAAGAGGAAGAAAAACCTAAACTTGTTAAAGATTCCACAAATCTTACAGATGAAATTGTTGATCAAACACAAAGTGACATTGGCCTAATTTCAGAAAAGTCCGAATTTGTCCCCGTACTCAATAAGAACAATGCAATAAAAGATGATAAAGGTTCCTCAACCATGAACACAGTTAAAGAAGCTGCAAAAATGGGCGCGTTAGGAGTAATAGCCGCTCCGGTTTTAGCTGGTGGTGCTCTAGTAAGCGGCATTAAAAAATTAGTAAAAACGAATACCAGTCCAACTGGAAACGAATTTAAAGTTGAAGATAGTCAAAGTAATCAAAATTATGAATCGCTTGGAAGAGGAACCCAATCTACGTTCAATACAGTTATAGAATCGGAATTAGAATCATCGACAAGTACAGTGACTACAACAACAATTTGCACGACTATGAAAATGAGTTCGAGTGAAGTAGAAAACACTGTATCTAATCAATTAAAAGAAGACTTCGATACTACCGCAAAACCTGACGTATCGCAAACACAAGATTTTGTAGATAATTTAATAAAAGATACACAGAATTTCATCAATACAACAACTTCTAATTTCATAAGCGCAGAACAAAAAATACAAGAACAACCAATACAAGAAGCTAAGTCTTCTGAACTAGTCATCACAACAGAATCTAGTGTTAAAGATTCCAATCCAATCAATGAAATAACGGAAATATGTGACACAACGCAATACCAAGAAAAGCCTACATCTACAGACACCAAACAAATCAATAATGAGAATGTAACAAAAATTGTGAATATAGTTACCAGTCCTACTATCGAAGAAATAAACGAAGCTCAAACGTCAAAAATACCTTCTGGAACTTCTGAACCAACAATTAAAGACATACCTGAGGATTTAACAAACGTGGATCAAAACAACACAATGGAAGTTGTTCACAAACCATCTGGCATAAGTGATAAGCTTGATGAAAGTATTCAAATACAAACCAAAGAAGAGCTTGATGTACTTTTGAAAGATGGAAAGAAAATAAATGAACAAAACACACAAGAATTACCACAGAAATCCGAAATAAAAACTGAAGCAATGAAACTTGATTCTACAGAAGATCAAATAAAAACTAATCTCGAAATGCATGGTAATGATGTCAAAATTACTCAAAAACAAATTAAAGTTTCTCCAGAAGATAAAAAACAAACAGATGCGAATGAATGTGATCCCAAAATGACTAAAGATTCCATAGCATTAAAAAGTGATACAGTACAAACTCAAAATGAAGATTTTAAATCACAGAATTTAACTGAAAACGATTCCATTGTGGCCCCAACAACACAAGGACCAGCTCAAGTTGTTGATGAAAATATTTTACGTGAAAATGTAAAAATAGATACTAGAAAAAATGATGTTGATGATGATGGTAAAACTATTAAACCCTATGAAGCCCCTTTGGCTCCAATGGAAAAATCTATTTCTGTGAAAATTGAAAGCCGTGAAGAGATTAAAATAGACGACATTGAAAGTTCTAGCGGAAAGAATGAAAAATCAACCGAAGAGGAACAACCGATTGCAGAAGTTCGTAAAGAAAACACCGAAGATGCCGTCAACGAAAGTAATAAAATGGAAAAGACCTTAGCATTAGGTAGTACAAACACAACAATTGATTCAACTAAACCTTCCTTTGAAAATGAAAGAACTCAAGAAAGAAAAGTTCTAGAATCCAATATAGTAACAAATATGTCGAAATCAAAAGATGAGAAACATCAAGAAATTGTCGATTTCATACATAATGAAAAAACAGATCAAAAACAGGACGGCATCGTTTTCCAAAACGTAAAAGATGCAGCAAAATTAGGTGCGTTGGCTATTATTGGAGGTCCAGTATTAGCAGGAAAAGCAATTGCAGAGGCTATTAAAAAAGATAAGAAAACCTCAGAATCGGATCCAGACAAACTACAAATACAAACTACAGTTACTACAAATATTATGCCTTTATCCACTTCAAGTGCAAAGGTACCATCAGTCGATAATACTGAGGAGAACAATTCACAACGGACTTCTGTTCCTCCGCAAACATTAGCTTTAGGTGATGCGATTTCTCAAAATCTTATATCGCCTGACGAATGTCAAATTGTTGTTGACGGTCAAAGACAGGATTTAAGTGTTACTGAATTGTTGAAAGATGAACAACTAAGCCCACTAGATGAGGTTCGGGTTTTAGATGAAAAACTAGTTATTTTACAACCACCTACTTATCTAGTTGACGTGGACGATGAGCTAACTCCGGAACATCTATATGAATTAAATATTTATGACCCAGAGAATCAGAACTTTGTAGACCCTGTGACCGGTGTCAAAATTTCATTCCAAACCTTAGTTTTTGATATGAATATTTTCAATCCCGAAACTATACTTGTTAAAAACTTTAGTAGTGGAAATTATGAGACTTTGACTGATGCCCTTGAACGTCCTTTATTAGACCGACATACAGGACATATGGTTGATCCTAAAACAGGTAAAAAGATACCATTCTTTGAATGTGTCTCACGCAATTGGATTATACGTGCCAATCCAGAAAAAGAAAAGCCTGCAGCTATTGAAAATGTAATAGACCCTGACACCGGAAAAGTAATTCTAGATAATGGCCGAGTTTGTACGATTGTTGACGCAATCAACAACGGTTTACTTGATATTCAATCAATATCAGTTCGAGATCCTGTCAGCGGCGAGGTGATTCCACTGCGTATGGCAATTGAGTTGGGAGTTGTGGATATGCAGGCTGGTACTGTCATAGATATTCAAACTTTGAAAGAAATACCCATGGAAGATGCGTTTAGACTTGGATTCTTAGTACCTGGCACTCGTAAACCAATTTCTTTGGAAGCAGCTGTTCGAAAAGGCCTCTATGATCCAGTGACTGGTAAACTGTATGATTCTGAGTCCGATATTCAAGTTGACGTTCAGAAGTCTATAGAAATAGGTCTTGTTGATCCGAAAATTTCATTAATTGTAGATTCAAAGTCACAGAAAGAGATCAAATTGGATTGTGCGATTGAAGACGAACTGGTGGTTGCAGAAACCGGTAAAATAAAGGATACTAAAATGAATACTTTTGTGCCATTCGATGTGGGCGTTGAGAAGAATTTATTAAAAACTGATTGTATAAAATGGAGTTTACCGGAAGTTTTACAAAGAGAATACTACTCTCCGAATTCTGGTAAAATTTTGAATCCCACGACAGGAGAAGAAATTCTCTTGCAACAAGCCATAGAGCATGGATTCGTTGAATTGGATACTTGTTTGGTGAAAGATGACGAAAATAATACAATTGTTTCAGGAAAACAAGCAGCAAAAGAAGGTCTTCTTGATACAGTCAGAGGATGTTTAAGCAGCCCCAATATCAAACTAGACGAAGCATTTGTCAAAGGCTACTTGATTAGCACAAAAAAGCCGTTATCGTTAGTCGATTGTCTTTTGAGGGGTTTGTACGATTGCGAAACATCTAAATTTACTATTGATGACAAATGTTTGGATCTTAAAACAGCAATATCTTTAAAATTGATAAACGCAGAAGAATTAGTGCTATTAGATCCTAAAACTGATTCAATTATATCGCTCACTGAAGCAATTAATAAAGGCTATATTGATCCAGTTGGAGGCTATGTTATTAATCCATACGCAAACTCAAAATTATCACTAGATGAAGCGTTAGAAAACCGCGTCCTTATACCTCCAAAACGTAAGCGCAGTTTACCAGATGCTGTGTATCGTGGCCTGTATGATCCTAAAACTGGCGAATTTAGTAATACTATAACTCGTGAAAAGCTCTCAACTGAACGTGCTATTCGTAGAGGAATATTAGACCCAGACTCGACCATTGTAAGTGTATCGGGAGAAATATTGCCATTTGAAAAAGCTGCACAAGTTGGCATAGTTGATAGCCATAGAGGTACAGTCAAAGACAATAATAACAAACCAATTGACTTTAAAGAAGCTTTTGACAGAGGTGTGCTTCTCGAAGCAAAGAAACCTTTGCGTCTAATCGAGGCGATCATTAAGAACGTTTATGATCAAGTTGACGGTAGTTTTATGGATCCTAAAACTGGCAATAAACTTTCTTTTGCTGAAGCTATCGCTACAAATTTGCTCGACAGCGAAAGCGTTCAAATGCGTGACTTTGAGACCGGTATATATAAACAACTAAATTTGGCTCACGCCACAGAGTCAGGCATTATTGATGGTAGCAATGCAAAATTAACTTATAATAACCAAAAAATTACTATTAAACATGCTTTTGATGTTGGAATTTTAACCGATACTCAAGCTCCCTTAAGTTTACAGAGAGCTCTTCATCAAGGTCTTTTTGATGATAAAACTGGAAAACTCACCGATCCCAAGAGTGGACGCAAAATAACTTTACTCGAAAGCATACGTAGTTTTGTCATTAATCCCCAATTACCATGTTATTTTGATGAAATGCAAGAACATATGTACAATTTAACAGAAACTTGCCGCATGGGAATTATTAATAGAAGGGAAGGGGTTTTCCGAGAACCTAATAGTAATAATTTCATATCACTAAATGAAGCTCTGAATTTAGGACTTATCGTTGACATTGAAAGCGCCAGTTTTGGTTTATACGAACTTTTGGCTATGGGATTCTATGATAGGGAGACACGTAAAGTAATTCACCCAGTTACAGGTAGAAGGCTTAATCTTAGTGAAGCCTGTATTGAAGACATAGTCAGTTTGTCGTCGAGTTTAATTAAAAATAATAAAAACGGAAAGTACATAAGGTTATCTCAGGCTTTTAAAGAGAAAATAATTGATGATACGAATGGTTCCTACAATTTAGGAGAATCTAAACAAATAGATCTTGAAGAGGCTCGATTAAAGGGATTAATTGTATCAAATCGTAGGCTTTTATGCTTAGAACTTGTTATGCGCATGCAGTTATATAATCCGGAAACTAGTAAGTTTTGTGATCCTACTACATCTGAATTTTATAATCTAGCAGAGGCTATTCAAACCGGATTTATAGATCCAACAACAACAATCTTTAAGAATCATGTAACTGGTAAGGAGTTTCCACTCAACGAAGCCATTGAAAACGGAGACATTGATATTGAAAAAGGTCTTGTATTCGATCCGAAAACAAAATCAGCGTTTAGTTTTGATATGGCATTATCACGTGGTATCTTAATTACCGTTAATAAACCCTTGACAGAACGATATGAAAATGTTAAACGACAGGAAAGTGTAGAATTGTTAAGTCAAGCACCTTTAAGTGTTGTCATAAGTAAGCCTCGAGAAATGTCTTTGGAAGAAGCAATTAAATATAACATTATAGATCCAAAGTCGGCTTTGGTTCGTGATTTCGATTCATTTAAATTTTTGCCATTCCAAGTAGCACAAGAACGTGGGTTAATTGATTTGAACAAACGAACTTTAATTGATCCAAAAGCATTGTGCTTTGTATTTGATTCTACTCTAATCGTTTATGTAAGAGAGCCAATTACGTTTGATTATGCTGCCGAAAATGATATCCTCGACTTACAAAGCGGCATGTTAAAATATCCCGAGCACCATCAAATTACTGATAATAGTACGGAATCGACAAATTCAGAATTTAAATTTTACACTCTAAAGGACGCCACTAGTATTGGCTTAATAGATCCAGATTCAGCGCTTATTAAAGATTTGGCAAAATTAAAATTGGTTCGTTTACCTGAAGCATTCCGTAAAGGGTTAATAGATGCCAATAAAGCTAATGTTTTAAATACAAAAACTTCAAAGCTGTGTACACTAAGTGAAGCTTACGAGAATGGCCTGATTATGACACCAAAACATTCTTTCAGTCTGCTCGAAGTTATTTCCTTTAACCTTTACAATCCCACAAACGGATGTTTTGAAGACCCATTCCAAATGAATCCCGATATTACAAAACGCAAGAAAATCTCTCTCAGCGATGCAATAGCTACTGGTTTTATTGACCCCACATCAACTGTAGTAAAAAATCCATCAACAGGTGAATTTATGCCACTCACAGTCGCTATTCAAACCGGTCTAATTGATGCCACTACAGGGCGTCTAAATGATACGCCAAGAAAAAACACTTTAGATCTTGTCAAGGCCGCAGAGAGAGGACTTCTTTTGCCAGCTGAACAAAGGGTAAGTGTAAAGCTGAGCGTTCTATTGAACACAGTTGTAAAAGTTGAGTGCACACTGCATCAGCTGCAATATATCTCACCATGCTCAAGTAAAAATATGCTATAATTTCTCTTCTATCTTCAGTTTTTTTTTTATTTCTTTTTTATTTTTTTTTTTTATGTGTAAGCTTTTTTTTTTATTATTTTATGAATTAGGTTACAATTATTTAGATCTACATCTATTTCTTTAATTCGCTTATTATATTATTGATTTTTGGCATGATACGTCTTCTAATATTATTTATTGCATTAGCATTATTCACGACTTATCTTCCCTTTTTTAAATTATTTGGTCTTTCGGCCATATAATATTAAAAATCAACTTTGAAGAAATTTCTACTTTCTAACTATACCTACATAGTATATCCAAGATATTACCTTAGAATGCATTTAGAAGGTAAAACTTTATGTGTTACTGAAAAACAAAAAGAAGATCTACAACTTGATTGGATTGATTACCTTCTAGGTGTAATCTATCTTGAGCATGGTGTTTCGTATCAAAAAACAAAAAAAAAAAAAATAAACATTTATTACTACTTTTTTTTTTTTTTTTTTTCTTTAAACAAGATGTTCTCAAATTACACAATATATCACATACTTATCATCATGCGTATATTCATCAATACCAAATTCATTATTACATTCTACATATTCCGATAACTATTTAAAATTCAGGTGCCTTGGATGCTGAGCGTATCATACATTGTCCAACATAAGTGTCGTCGGCAAACCAAACAAACAAACAAAACACATATAAAACAATTCTTTTTTTTGTTTTGTAATATATTTTCCATAAATTAAAGACCTGTTTTGTTATTGTTTTATAGTATTTACCCATAACGTTTTCCATACGTTTGAGAAAAGAGGATGCTACTGTTTTTTTTATATCCCTTCTTGTTAGAAACAGTATTTCTCAACTTTTAATGGAAAAAAAAATCCGTCTTAAATTTCTATCAGTTTGCTTAAAAAATTGGTTTCTACCACTTGTAGTTTTCTAACAATCTATGAATAGTTTTTAGATATCATAAACTACTTTAGAACTTTTTTCTTTCATATGGTGTCAAAAGTACATACCCACTTAAATATATAAAGCAATGTTCATAAATGAACAGTTAAATGGAAAGGTAAATTACTTTTTAAGTTGTTTTATTTTTCCTTTTTAATTATATGTATGTATATTCATTCATTCAAATTTTCTACCTTTTCAGGTTTTTTTTTTCCAGTTTCAATTTTCCGTACTCCTTAAAAAATATTTTTCTAACAAATCTTAACTTAAGCTTTCTAACTTATAGAAACAATAACCATTTTGTTTAACTATCACATCCTGTTATTTTTGTATTTGGTTACTTGATATTCTAATGGTAGTTTTGTAGATATTGTCTAATAGAAATAACAGTAGATATTTACCACACATACATTGATTAACATTAATTTTTAGCAGATAAGTTTAAACCTGATCTTTTTATGTTCTATGTTTAACATATAAAGCGGATCGTATTTCAAACTATAAGAAATTTGCTTCCATTTGTTTTTATTTCGCTTATCTTTCTTATTTAATGTTAATAAATAATTATGGGCGAATTTCGGCATTGCTTTTTATTTTTCTTAATTTTTATTACTTTTTAATATATATTTTGTGTTTATAACTTACGCAGAAAAATGAATTTTTTTTTTATTAAGGTTGTTTTTGGGTAACAATAAAACTATATACGATAACTTTACCCACATTGTTTTAATATATATATATATATATATATTATATATATAATATATATAGTATATATATATATATATATATTATATATATATATATATATATATATATATATATATTTATATATATATTTTAATTATTTAATTTAATAGTAATGGAAGTAATGAATTTTTTTATTGATTATTGTTATATTTTTTTTTTGTTTACTCATCTTTATGAATCAATAAAAACAATAGCAAGCCGTTTTCGAGAAATTCAACTTATGTGAGGAAAACCTTAATGAATTACTCAAATGGGTGAATGGTGTAGAACATAAAATTGCAACTGTCGGAGGACCTAGAGAAAATATTGATGAACTGCGTAATCAAATTAATGCACTTAAGGTAAAAGAAATATAATTACGTATTGGAATATATTTACTAATTTACTTGTATTTATTATTTACTAATTTATAGCAAATCAAAGAGGAAATTGAAATGCAACAGAGACCAGTGGCAACATGCTTAGAACAAATTCGACAAATCGTTTTAACCGGTGGTGATGTTTTATCTGCACCTGAAGTTGCAACTCTGGAAAATGCCGGGCGCGAGTTACGTACACGCATTGATCGCGTTAACGATCGCACAATTCGTTTATTACGTCGATTAGAAGCAGGACGTGAGGAATTAACCAAGTTGCGAAAGGAATTAGATTCATTTTCTAAGTGGTTGCAAAGTGCCCGTCGCACTTTGGAAGACAAAGAACGAGCATTATCGGATCTTACGCGATTATCTTCTCAAGCGGAAAGTGTGCGCGAATTTGTTAGCGATGTAATTGGTCATCAAGCTGACTTGCGCTTTATTACCATGATTGCTCAAAAGTTCGTGGATGAAAGTAAAGAATTTTTAGCGATTTTAAATGATTTCCGAACTTCATTGCCCGAGCGATTACCTCATATTGAACCGCTATCAATCGCTGAAAGTTCAATTCGCAAAGAAGTGTCATTAGTTTCAGCTCAATACAAAGACTTAATGCATAGAGTCAATGCTCTACAGGATCGCATGTCTGGTCTCGGTGGTCGTCAACGAGAATATCAAGATGCTCTTAACAAAGCAAACGATTGGATTAGGAATACGCAACCTCGTGTATCACGTTTAATAGCCGAACCTATTGCTGGGGATCCAAAATCCGTCCAAGAACAAATGAATGAAGCGAAGAGCCTTCACAATGAATTGCTTTCAAATGGCCGTTTAATAGATAATGCTCAACAGGCATTAGCTAGCTTATTGCATACGTTAAGTAGTGAACTCAGTCCGGTGGAAATTAATCAATTGGAAGTTCCAGTCGACGAGCTCAAAGACAAATATCAAAGTCTTCTTGATACTTTGGGAGACCATTGTAAGATGCTAGATAAAACCTTAGTCCAATCGCAAGGAGTTCAAGAGGCTCTTGACAACTTGGGTAGTTGGGTTAATCAAGCTGAAGATAAATATAAACTTCAACTACGTCCTGCCTCTCTAATTAAAGAACGCTTGCAAGAACAAATCCGCGAACATAAAGTACTTTTTGCTGATATGCAATCACATCAAGCCAGTATCGATAGTGTACAGATATCAGCAAAACATTTGATGAGCACTGCCTCCAATGCACGTATTGCAAAAAAAGTTGAAACTAATCTTAATGATGTCACCGCCAAATTTGAAAAGCTTTTCGACAAGGTTGTAAAACGTGGTGAATTCCTCGATGATATCTATAACCGCTTATGTCAATATTTAGATGAAATCTCAGGTGTTGAGCAAGATATTTCAGCATTACAAAATGCATTGGACAATCGTGAAACTTGTATACTCTCTGCCGAAGAGACTGCACGCCGCATGCTAGAACTGTCGAATCGTAAAGAAAACATCTCGCCAGCATACGAGACGTGTGTGCACAATGGTAAAGATTTAATTAGCATACGTGATGTAACTGACACCAGTACATTGCGAGATCGGATAAAATCTCTTGAGTCCCAATGGCGTAACATAAATATCACGCTTGAAGAAAAGGCTAAATTATCGAAACAAAAAGCCGATTATCAAATCGCCTACGATGGTCTTAAAGATCAAGTTCTTTCTTGGTTGGCTAGTATGGAAGCTCGTATAGTTGGTTTAAGTCCCGTCGCTGTTGATTTAGATAAAATTCGTCAACAAAATGATGAGTTAAAACCGATTTATAAAGACTATCGTGACTATGCTTCTACTATCGATAAAATTAATGATATTGGAGCACAGTACGATGCGCTAATTCGTCCTGAAAGCCCTGGTCGTAAACGCTCAACCTTTAGCCCGATTAAACGTGTTAGTCCTTTGCGAAGAGCGTCTGGAGATGCACGCAGTCCGAGCCCCACAAAGGGAGGTATTCTGTCGCCACTATCAACTGGTTCCAGTGGATTTGGTAGCCGCAGATCCTCTCAAGATGGCTTCCAACTCTCAGATATGTCGCCGGTACAACAGCTATTAAGCGAAGTAAATAACCGATATGGACTCGTTGGAGTTCGAATAAATGATCGACAGAATGAAATAGACAACATGAGTGAAGAAGTCAAAAAACAATATGAAAGTTTGAAAAATCTAGCCAACTTTTTAGATCGCATTCAGCGTCAATTGCCAAAAGAATCAGTATCAAACAAAGATGACGCGGATCGTTGTATAAAGCAAGCTCGAAAAATTCTTGAAGATATGTACGAAAAGCAAAGTCTTTTAGATACAACTAAGTCTCAAATCAAAGATATACTACGTCGCAAGTCTGATGTTCCGGGAGCCGAACAGTTACGAATCGAAAATGATAATATTGTTGAGAAATGGAAACATTTAAGTGACATTTGTAAAAACCGCATCAACTTTTCTGAAAAATTGCGTGATTTCTTAGACACCCACAATAATTTGAAGAACTGGTTAGATAGTAAGGAGCGGATGTTAACTGTACTTGGACCAATTTCATCCGATCCTCGAATGGTACAAAGCCAGGTTCAACAGGTACAAGTTTTGCGAGAGGAATTCCGAACCCAACAACCCCAACTAAAACACTTCCAAGAAATTGGACACGATGTTCTCGATCATCTTGAAATTGAATCACCTGACGCAACAGCTGTTGATAAAAAATTAAAAGATATTACTTCTAAATGGGAGGATCTAGTAGGCCGTTTAGATGAAAGAGCTAATAGTTTAGGTGGTGCAGCTGATAGCAGCAAAGAATTCGATGCCGCCGTAAATAGACTTCGAGAGGCCTTGCAGCAGATAAGCGATAATTTGGACAACTTACCATCTGATGGTGACCATCAAGAGAATTTGAGAAAGATAGAAAATTTAGAACGACAATTAGAAGGTCAAAGGCCACTGCTTGCCGATGCCGAACAAACGGCGACTGCTCTATGCAATATATTAGGTGATCCGGCATCTCGGGCTGATGTAAACTCACGTGTTGCTGCTCTTGAAAAACAATATCAAGCTTTGCAAAAGAAGCTTGATACGAAAAAAGCTGAAACTGAAGCCACACTTAGAGATGGTCGCCACTTTGCTGAAAATTGTTCTAAAACTCTCGGTTGGCTTTCTGCTGAACTTTCGAACTTATCCGAACGTCTATTAGTGTCGGCCCATAAACAGACATTGCAGCATCAAATTGATACTCATGAACCTATTTATCGTGAGGTAATGGCCCGTGAACACGAAATAATTATGCTTATTAACAAAGGCAAAGACCTTTCGGATCGCCAACAGGATCGCTCTGTAAAACGTGATTTAGAACGAATTCAGCAACAATGGGAAAAACTACGCCGCGAAGCTGTTGAACGTCATACTCGTTTACAAACATGCATGGAACACTGCAAGAAATATGCTACGACATCTGAAGTATTTTTGGCGTGGTTGCGCACTGCTGAAGACAAACTTTGCGAATTGAATCCTGGCCTTCTTTCCAAATCTAACCTTGATACTCGTCTACGTGATCTCCAAACTCTTCGCAGTGAAGTTTGGAAACATTCTGGAGAATTTGAAAACACAAAAGGGTTGGGTGAAACTTTCTTAGGAAGTTGTGATGTGGATAAAGAACCCATTAAGGCAGAACTTCAAGATATTCGTGAAAGATGGGAACGTTTGAACAATGATCTCATTGCTCGTGCACAAGAAATTGAAAATTGTTCGCGCCGTTTAGGAGACTTCAATGACGAACTTCGAAATTTAGACCATGCAGTAGGTAGATGTGAAGATCGACTTGCTGCGCATGATGCTTTAGGAGGAGCTGCCAAAGATCCCAAATTGTTAGAGCGCGTTAAAGCTATTCGCGAAGAACTTATGAATTTACAAAAACCATTGCAAACTCTGAAAGGTATGGCAAAGGACATCTGTGCTGAAGCTCGTGCATCTGGTGGTGATGGTGAGCATCTTACCGATGAAGTAGATAGCATATCTGATCGAATTGGTGAGCTTCAAAGTCGATTAGACGATCGTTTGGGCGAACTTCAATCTGCTGCAACTGCTGTTACTCAATTCAATGAACGAATTAAAGCGTTAGGACTTGATTTGAATGAAATCGAAAATGAAGTTGAGAAACTTTCTCCACCAGCCCGTGAAATTAAACGAGTTCAGGTCCAAATGGATGACACCGCAAAATTGCAAAGCAAATTAGAACGTATTGTAGATCGCATTGAAGAAGGGGAGCGTGCTGCTGACGCTTTAGTAGATGCCGGATTTTCACCAGATACTGCCCAAACAAGAGAACAAATCTCAACTCTCCGCAAGACTCTAGCACGGTTAGATAACCGTGTTCGTGATCATGCCCAGTCGTTAGAAGAAACATTGCGGGCCTTACATGGATTTTATGACATGGAGTCACAAACCATGGATGATATTAAGGATATAAGTGATGAATTTGGGCGTATGAAACCAGTTGGTTCTGAACTTGAACAAATAAGAAGACAAAAAGAAGATTTCCGCAGTTTCCGCGAGAATAAATTTGAACCTCTGGCCCTAAATGTGGATAAAGTTAATGTTGCCGGACGAGATTTGGTGCGATCTGCTGCAAGTGGCGTTTCAACTGCACAAATTGAAAAAGACTTGGAAAAGATAAATGATCGGTGGAATGATCTCAAAGAACGAATGAATGAACGAGACAGACGTTTGGATGTTGCTCTATTACAATCTGGTAAATTTAAAGAAGCATTGGCTGGTTTATCAAAGTGGTTATCTGATACAGAAGAAATGGTGGCCAATCAAAAGCCGCCAAGTTCTGATTATAAGGTGGTTAAAGCTCAATTACAAGAACAGAAATTTCTTAAGAAAATGCTTCTTGATCGGCAACATTCCATGTCTTCTTTATCGTTATTAGGTAAAGAAGTTTCTAACCACTGTGACGTTTCAGAACGTGCTACAATTGAGAAACAACTCCACGATTTAATGAAACGTTTTGATGCTTTAACAGATGGGGCAGAACAGCGCGAGCAAGACTTAGAAGAAGCGATGGAAGTAGCAAAACATTTCCACGATAAGCTTAGTCCATTAGAATTATGGTTAGATAGCACAGAACGTGCTGTAAAGGGAATGGAATTAATTCCAACAGACGAAGAAAAAATTCAACAACGTATTCGTGAACATGAAATACTTCACGATGAAATTTTGGGGAAAAAAATGGATTTTACAGAATTGGCTGATATAGCTGGACAGCTAATGCACTTGGTGAGCCATGATGAAGCTGTTAATTTGGGTGAAAAAGTTCGTGTAATTACCGATCGGTACACAGGATTAGTAGATGCCAGTGACAATATTGGTGCCTTATTAGCGGAATCATGCAAAGGACTAAGGCACTTAGTTTTAACGTATCAAGAATTAGTTGCATGGATGGAAAGAATGGAAAACGAATTAAAACGTTTCCGCTCGGTACCTGTTTATGCTGAAAAGTTAATGGAACAAATGGAACTCTTATTGGAACTAAACGAAAATATTGCCAACAATGCTCATAATGTTGAATCCACTGTTGAATCAGGAGCAGAACTAATGAAACACATTTCCAATGATGAAGCAATACAACTTAAAGATAAACTTGATTCTCTTCAGCGCCGATATGGAGAGCTCACCAATCGTGGAGGTGATTTGTTGAAGAGTGCTAAAAATGCATTACCTTTGGTTCAACAATTCCATGAAGCACATAAACGTTTAGTTGAATGGATGCAATCAGCCGAAAGCGCACTGTCTACAAGCGAACCACGTCAATCGGACATATTACGTCTGGAAACAGAATTGGTCGAAATGCGTCCCATTCTGGATGCAGTTAATTTAGTCGGTCCAAAACTTTGTCAGCTATCTCCTGGTGAAGGTGCATCTACAATTGAAAGTATTGTCACTCGGGACAACCGGAGATTCGATGCTATTGTTGAACAAATTCAACGTAAAGCTGAACGTCTACATCTTAGTAATCAACGTGCCAAAGAAGTTACTAATGATATTGACGAACTTCTGGAATGGTTCCGTGAAATGGACAGCAACTTACGTGAAGCTGACTTACCAGCTATCGAACCAAAATTGGTGCGAGCTCAATTGCAAGAACATCGTTCTATTAATGATGACATTTCCAGCCAAAAAGGTCGAGTCCGTGATGTTACAGCAGCATCTAAAAAAGTCCTACGAGAATCTCCACAAAATGAAAATACTGCCACTCTAAGAGAAAAATTGGACGATCTTAAGGAAATTGTCGATACTGTTGTGCAATTGTGCAGCGAAAGATTGGGTGTGCTTGAACAGGCTTTGCCACTATCAGAACATTTTGCTGACTCACATGCTGGTCTTACGAACTGGTTAGATGATATGGAACAACAAATTTCGCGTCTTAGCATGCCGGCACTGCGACCTGACCAAATAACTCAGCAACAAGATAAGAACGAACGACTTCTCCAGTCGATTGCTGAGCAGAAGCCTTTATTGGACAAATTGAATAAAACGGGTGAAGCTTTAGGTGCATTAGTCGCAGACGATGATAGTTCTAAAATTAATGAAATTCTTGATGCAGACAATGCACGTTACGCTGCATTGCGTTTAGAGTTGCGTGAACGTCAACAAGCACTTGATAATGCACTGCAAGAATCCAGCCAGTTCTCAGACAAACTCGAGGGTATGTTACGTGCCTTGGCTAATACAGTAGATCAAGTTAACCAACTCGATCCTTTATCCGCTTTGCCCCAAAAAATTTGTGAGCAAATTGAAGATAATGCCGCTATAATGGACGACTTAAATAAACGCACTGATGCTTTCAGTGCTGTTCAACGCGCGGCGAGTGATGTTATCGCAAAGGCTGGAAACAAGTCAGATCCAGCTGTACGTGATATAAAGAGTAAATTAGAAAAGCTCAACACCTTGTGGAATGATGTTCAAAAAGCCACGAAGAAGAGAGGCAGTTCACTAGATGACATTCTAAATGTTGCCGAACCGTTCTGGAATCAATTGCAAAGCGTAATGAAAACATTAAAAGATCTAGAAGAGACTCTATCATCTCAAGAACCACCAGCAGCTCAACCTCAGGAAATTCAGAAACAACAAGTTGCTTTACAAGAAATTCGCCATGAAATCGATCAAACAAAACCAGAAGTTGAACAAGTTCGTCGAAACGGTAGTAATCTAATGAATATGTGTGGCGAACCTGATAAACCAGAAGTTAAAAAGCATATTGAAGATCTAGACAATGCTTGGGATAATATAACAGCTCTTTATGCTAAACGTGAAGAGAATCTCATTGACGCAATGGAAAAGGCAATGGAATTCCATGAAACTTTACAAAATCTTCTAAAATTCTTAACGAAGGCAGAAGACAAATTTGATCAATTAGGCCCAGTTGGATCAGACATTGACGCTGTTAAGAAGCAAATCGAACAATTGAAGTCGTTTAAGGATGAGGTCGACCCCCATATGGTTGAGGTAGAGGCATTAAATAGGTAAGTCTTCATATAATAATTCAGTGGAATCTTTATTTACTATTTTGAAATTGATCAAATCTATTTAACTTCTATATTTCTTTTGTTCGAAACGATTAATTTTTTAATTTATATTCACGTAAAACTTCAAATTGGCAGAGGTTTAGAAAGGCAAGATAATATATATTTTAAAACAAAGTTTTGTTGGTGTTTATTTGATGTTTGTTTAAATTTTACAAAATTAGATATGGAATATGGATACTAGAATGGAAGGTAATAGAATTTACCTGCGTTGTAAAGAAAAGAAATAACATAAATTCATAAACGTAAAATCTATTTTTTTTTTTAATTCTGTGGACCTTCTATTCTAGTAAATTTTCTATAATATTTTCATTATTTACATATACCATAATATAATAAATAGATAAAAGTTATTCCAATCTATGTAAATTGTTTGCAATTTATATATATTTATCATAAATGATTTCGTAAATATTTTAAATTACTTAAATTTAATTTTCATAATCAATCTATGAAATATATTGATATTGAGTTTGTGTGTACCATAAAATATCTCCTCAGAATTAATTTTATTCAATAGGATTTGTGCATCGAAATTTGAAATGAGTCGGTGAAAGGCAAAAATTCTAATTTGTTCACAAATGATATTTTAGATAATAATTGAGGAGCTGGCCTGGCGAACAAAGCCAGACTAATCCTTTTAACCGTTTATTACAGAACAAGCAAAGAACTGAACTTCCTAGATAGAGGCTAGCAATAATTTCTTTCTTTTCACATGAAAATTTTATCAAACCTTGAACTTAGGACTGGTTTTCGTTTTTTTAAACACTGACAAGTTATTTTTTTATTTTATTTTTTAAATGGACATTTAATTGTATTCAACTGTTAGGAACAAATATCTTTTTTTGTTCGTGAAGTCAGTTTTCCTTATTTCTTAGACGAGTATTTGGAGAGCCCGAATAAAAAAAAAATCATTTACTGTGAACATGACTAGTTTTGTTTGCCAGCTTCTCAATTAATAAAAGAATAATAAGGGAAAAGTATTTATGTACACATTACGTTAGATAATATTAAAAATTGAAATAGTTTTTAATGTTAATTAAGTCAAAACTACTGATTTCTTGTATTATGGATATGTAATATTTTTAAGTTTAAGTGCATGGAGAAATTTTATTATTATTTATCTCGCTTTCGTTCTATTCTGATCTCTGAATAAAAAATTGTTGTTAAAACGTTGCTAACATTTTGATTGTAAGCACTTTTTTTTATTTTAATTCCAAATATTTTTTTCTTTGATCAGAAAACAACATATTCTATTGCAAGAATTTTTGATTCGAGCAATTTTTGTGTTCACCTGTTTTGCATTTCGATAGAAATGAAAACTGTGTCAAATATATTAGTTTGCATTGCATGCTGTCTTTGAGCTCTTTTTAGCAGTAATGTACATGTGTATTAAAATATTACAGACAAGCTGTTGAATAACGGAACGAACTTCACCTGAACAAGCTGCTTCAATTCGCGAACCCTTAACTGTAGTAAACCGTCGTTGGGATTCTTTATTGCAAGGGATGGTTGAACGTCAAAAGCAGTTAGAACATGCCTTATTACATTTAGGACAATTCCAACATGCTCTTAATGAACTTTTAGTATGGATTAACAAAACGGATAGTACACTGGACCAATTGAAAACCCGTAAGTTACATAAATAATTACTATTCATAAACTAGTGTTTATAAAAATTTAATATGTATCTGTAGATACCCGGCGATCCACAGTTACTTGAAGTCGAGTTGCCAAATTAAAAGTATTGGCAAATGATATTCAAGCTCATCAGAACTCTGTTGATACACTAAATGATGCAGGACGTCAACTAATTGAATCCGAAAAAGGTTCAATAGAGGCTTCCACAACTCAGGAAAAATTAAGAAAACTAAATCAAGAATGGAAAATGCTTTTACAAAAGGCATCCGATCGACAAACACGAGTTAGAGGAATCATTACGTGAACCCACGGTTACATTGCAGAAGTTCAAGACATTCTGGGATGGTTAGGTGACGTTGAGTGCTATATGCGGTGCTAGTAAGCCAGCTGGTGGGGTTACCAGAACTGCTACAGAACAATTGGAACTTTTTATGGAGGTCTACAATGAACTTGAAGAAAATCGTCCTAAAGTTGAAACAATTCAAGCCAGGGCAAGAGTATATTAAACGTCAGAATCAAATAAAGGTGTCATCGATTAATTTGCAGCATACACTGCGTACTCTTAAGCAGAGATGGGATGCATCCTCTCTT
>QOCX01001382.1:0-36215 GCA_005959815.1 Sarcophaga bullata | reverse complement strand
TAGTCAATGACTTGTATTTAAAGTTGCAGCATTAAATTGTTTAACGATTGTAAATAAATTGAATTCAATTACTAGTAAGTCACATACGAATGATATCATAATACGAATTGTAATTCAGAAATAGTCAATGACTTGTATATTTAAAGTTGCAGCATTAAATTGTTTAACGATTGTAAATAAATTGAATTCAATTACTAGTAAGTCACATACGAATGATATCATAATACGAATTGTAATTCAGAAATAGTCAATGACTTGTATTTAAAGTTATTAAATTGTTTAACGATTGTAAATAAATTGAATTCAATTACGAGTAATTCACATACGAATGATAATATCATAATACGAATTGTAATTCAGATATAGTCAATGACTTGTATGATGCATTAAATTGTTTAACGATTGTAAATAAATTTAATTCAATTACAAGTAAATAATAATGCCAATATTATTTACTCAATCATTGGTAATTAAAGTTCAATTACAAATAAAACAATGCTTAAACAATTAACTTCAACAAGTAATTGGCATTGCTTTCAAACCTAACGAAATTTTTTGACAAAAATCTTATTGTTTTACGCGATTGGTTTTATTTTATTCTTTAATTTTGTAATTTTTAATTTGTAATTAAAAATTTTTTTTATTTGTACATAAGTAGTAAGCTTTAGTAAATTATTAATCCAATTAGTGCTTTAATTATTGTATTTTAATGCAAAAGAGAAGAGAAGTATTTTAATATCAATTTAATATACTTTTAGAAACCTATGTAGTACTGTAGTCAAACATAATTATTAAATATTTAAACAAAATGTATTGGCCTTTAAAATTGTTTATACTTTTTAAAAAGTACTGGATTATTAATGACTAATCTTCTTTATTTAAATGAATTCGTAGTTTTAAAATCTCTTTGTAAGTTTAAGTTCTCTCTCTCTCTCTCTCTCTCTATTTTTTTAGTTGTAAAAATAAGAATTACATAAGTAATGTATTGTATAAAATAATTATTAATTTTATGGATTTATGTGCAAAATAATTAAGTACAATAAAATAATTAAAAACAAATTATTCACAAAATAAAAATGCAATTTTTATTTAACAAGGAATTGTTGAAAGTCTTTTAAGGAATTTCCGATCAATTACAGTCTTAAATACAACGTTTTGGCAGTTAATGAATCATTAAACTTTGTAAGATTCTGTCTAAACTACTTGCATGGTTATAAACCATACACTCGATATAGAAGTTGCCACGCCCACCCATAATAATTCTAATTTCAGTCTAATAATGTGGTTGATAATTACAAAATTATCATGTGATCTCTTCAACTTCGTCAGGGAGAGTGTTTTGCTTAAGGCGGGAGGGCATCGCAATGGCACTATCTTCCATAAAAATGTCCAATTGCTTGCGTACGCTGACGACATTGACATCATAGGGTGTACCAAGCACAATGTTACTGCTGCCTTTAGCGCTATTGAAAGGGAGTCTACGCAGATAAGTCTGGCAGTAAATAAGGGCAAAACAAAGTGCATATGTTATCGACAAATAGAGAAGTGCGGCATACTCAGATTACGGCCGATAACTATACTTTTGATGTACACAAGGAACTCATCTTGGCTCCGCCGTTACCACCAAAAATGATGTCAGTCTGGAGATAATGCGCAGCATCACTCTTGCCAATAGGTGCTACTATGGTCTCAATAGGCAATTGAGTAACAGAGATCTGTCTCGTGCAACGAAACTAATACTCTACAAGACGCTCATCCTACCCGTGCTTCTTTATGGCACAGAGGCATGAATCTTATTAAGCACCGATGCAGCAGCCTTGTGAGTATTCGACAGAAAAGTCCTACGTAAGATCTTCGATCCAGTGCGGGTTGGCGAAGATTTCCGCATCCGATACAACAGTGAGGCTGTATGAGCTCCTCAACGACATGGACGTTGTGCAGCGTATTAATATCCAGCGGCTGCGCTAGCTTGGCCATGTCGTTCGAATGGAGGAGGATGCTCCGGCGAGAAGTCGGCTAAGAGGACGACCTTGTATCCGTTGGAAGGACCAAATCGAGGAAGCCCTGTCATCTTTTGGTGTGACCAACTGGCGTAGGCGGGCAAGAAGCAGAGGCGCCTGGAAGAATGTGTTGCGGCAGGCCGAAATCCGTTAATCGGTTTGTTATGGCCAATTAAGTAAGTCAGTAATTACAAAATTTAATAATTAACACAAAATGTTAACCCCCTATATGCTATACTACTCAAATATAACATTATATAGGGTTAACCAATTAGAGGTTTTAAAACCACCAGTTTGTCAATATAACGTTCATCTTATGCAACAATTAAAGCATGCTAATTGGATTCCACAAAGACAGGCTATTTAAGAATTCAAGTTGATATAAACCCAGCCTTCGAAGGTTTATACGGAAAAATACCCTCCGGGTTAAAAAACATCAAAGTATTCGAATGCTTCTCTTTGACACTTGAAACATATGCTGGTGCCTGCGAACAAAGTTTTGTTTTCTCATGCTCAATTCTTCACAAGCTTCTGTTTCCTCACTGTCTACAGTTATTGATGACGATGAGATTAAAAACAACAGCGAGTCTTAGTCGCATTGGTACCGAACCTATTTGTTGGTCCCTGCTCAGATATGAGACTATGAATAGCAAATGTTGTTGTCTATTTTAGGATAAGAAATTGAAGAAAGGCGAAAAAAAAATAGAATTGGAGATAGAATGGCATCCGAGAATTTATGCTGAAAACATTTGATTGAATTCCATTAAGACGTGTTGCTATCAATGATCACACAAAATCACTCTCTAATGTCAAAACCTTTAATAGGCTGTGGGATAAACATATATTAAGGTCCCTTGCATTAGACTTTCGTACATGCTGCCTGACTACTGCGGTGCTTCTCAAACGCATATCATGACCACATTGAAAGCGACACAATATTTGTTGAGGTATTTTCTCAGGTTTTCTCTAAAAATCGGTTTTCTTACAAAATTAACCTCAACGTTCGTCCGCCTTCATGAATGAGGGAAATTTCTCTAAAAAAGTAACTCATGTAACTCTGTTTAAAGACATTTGGATACAGTGAGATATTGCATTGCTGATAAACTAGGCAGGGCTGATACAGTGTTTTCAATTTTCGACACGTTACAGGGCATAGATGTTCCAGTAATGCTTTAATTAAACTGTGAATTCTTTGATCGTTTTACGCCGAGGATGAACTGCGTAAGCAACATGAGAGTTCGTCCAATATTTCTAGGCTCTGTTGTTTAGATTTAGGTTAGAGGACGTGTATTTGCCATTGAGACAAATAAAAAACTTGGATATGAAATTGACCCATTGTAATACGTCCTAAAGGAGAAGGGGTAAAAGGAGATGAAGTAGGAAAGGGAAAATAAAGAGGCAGAATAATAACACAGACCATACAAGAGAGGGCAACTATACCATTGAAGGCTTAGTGCTTCTCAACTAGCTCAAACTAATCTATGGATAGCCTTAATGTCTTAATTCAAACCCTCGAAGAAGCAGCTACCCAGGACACTCAACCTTAACTTAATAAGGGCTGGACAGAGGAGGTGTTCGATATTTGGCTCTGCTGTTTCTTCTTTAAACCTATTGCAACCATTCTCCTGAGCGACGTGCTACTGACTACTTACTTGGACTTAACTCTCTAAAGTAAGGATTACTGTGAGGTTTTCTCAAAGGGAATGTTTGATCCCCGGCTTGAAGGTTAATTTGTAAACTAAATGATACATTATTGCCCTTCAATGAGGCTTCGGCTTAATACCGACAGCCTAGTAAAATAGACCAGTCGATCTTTGCAAATCAATTTACGTAACAATATTGTACATTTTATGTTATGTTCATAAAAATGCCCACATTGGCAATCATCCATCGTTAAAGAAGGTATTGCGGTTTCCATTATTTTTAATTTGGTTTCTTTTATAAACTTCGAATGAAATTAAAATGCGAAAAATTTAAAAAAAAAATCATCACATAATTACGTGATTTCTATGCCAATTGATGTGAAACGTTACACTTTAGAAACGGAATGAGAGAGACAGAGTTGAAAAACTGTTATAAAAATTTAAATAATGATAACGATATCGAAAATTGGTCTCCATATCTATCATTATGTTATTTGTTGTTATAAATATTGACACATGATGATTGTACGTTGTTAACAGTTTGACCTTAAAATATAATGCAAGTGCTATACAAATAGGTTATAGAGTCACTGCTGTTATAAAACACAAAATGAAGCTTTAAATTTTTGAAGGAAAAGCTTAAAACAATTTCATAAACAAATGCTGTAAGTGAATAAAATGCGCATGAGTAATGGTATGAATAAATAAATTAATTGTAAATTGAGTCATTATTAGTAATACAATATAAATCTTTATAAAATTAATTTAAAGATAAAATATCCGAAGACTTTTGCCAATTACAATCAATTTTAAAAAAAAATTTTTTTAATTTTTTAAATAAATACAATGAAAACACTTTTTAAATAATTTGTTTGATTGAGATTTAATTTTTTTTTTCTGTTCTTTGAAATTAAAAAATTCATTTTAAATAATTTTTAAAATGTTTAAAAATTTTATGTGCTTTAAATATTAAAAAATAGATTAAAATTAGTTATTATTGTATAATTAAAAGTATGTTAAGAGTTTTTCTTTTTAATATAATTTATGTTTGTTTATCTAAATGAAAATGAATTATAATTTGAGTTCTTTTTTTTAATTACATTAATATAGTTTGACAAACATGAAGAGCAAAAGGTTAACAAATGTTTTTTTTTCTTTCTTTCTTTTTTTATATAAATATTATGAATTAATTAATTAATTAATTATTAGCGAAAAATTTTACATTTACATTTAAACAGAAAACGTTTAATAATAATTATAAAAAATAAACAATTAACAAATACATACAATCAATAACAATAAATTTTTGTTTGGTTTTCATTTGAATAACGTTGGAATAATTTACATTTAATTTCAATTTTTTTTTTTGTTTCTATAATTATTGTTAATAAACATTTGTGTTGTTATTTGTTATTTTATTAAAAAGAAAAAAAAACAAATTATTTAGCAATTATATTATGAGTTTATCAAATCTTAAATAACTATTAATAAATTGTGTATAATTTTTAATATTTATTTTAATAAAACGATTTTTCTTTCTTATAACGATTACTAAAAGATTTTGAAAATGTGAATCACAATCGATATAAATGACTTTGATTTGTTTAATTTCTTAGTTTAGTTTATAATGTAATATTTAATGCTTAAGAATGTTTCATTAAAATGCATTCTTTCCTCTTGTTTCCATTAAATTAAATATGAGTAGTTAGTTTGAGAACAATACAATAAAAATGCATATGCTTTATGAAGCATACATACATACATATGATGATTCAAATTTAATAATAATAAATTTCAAAAAACAAACAAATGCAAAAAAAAAATATTCAATAAAAAAATATAAAAGAAAAATATAAAGTTTTGAATAGAAAAGAAAAATTCAAATTCAATTTCAGTTCCAGATCAGTAGTTTTGATGTGCAGTTGAATGAGATATGACAGTGTGATAAGTAAAACAATTTGAATTTGGTTTCGTTTAGGCATCCAATTTGCTTTGCTAATAAATAGTTGGCGAGAAGAGGGGGAAAAATATAAAAGGAAATATTGCAAAAGAAAATAAAAAATTGGTTTTAATTATTGCTGTTAGACTGAAGAAAGTTATGAGAGAGTTAATTTAATAAATATTTAAGCCACCTGTATGTAGGAGAAGTGATTTTTGTAACTGCGTCGCCGGTAGTATATCATAACCACATAAGACAGGAACAACATAATTGTAATAATGGCAACTAAAATACCTGAAAATAGAAAAAAAAAAAGAATATAAAAGAAATTGAATTCCAATATCTGTTACAATCTAAAACAGATAGAACTTTGCCAATCAAGCTATAAAGTTTTTTTTTTAATATCTAGTTTAATTTACAACAACTGTTTATAAAAGGAATAAAGGAACAGTATTCTACGAAAATTGGTATCAAATAGAAAATCAATAGTCTACTAAAATGTGCTTTCAATTGCGCTCAAGAATTATCTCACAATATAATTAAAATTTAATATTGACAAACCATATCATTTGTGCCATTATAAACTGAAATTATACAGAAAGTATAGCTGCTGTCGAAAAACGGATTGAAAAAAAACTCAAAGCCAAAGCTTCAGAGGGTAACCACAGTATAGTCTCTCTAACTCGTCCAGAAAACCCGATTACGAAGTACACCATAAAAGCTCCCTTCAGATCATTAGTACTCTGTACCAATCAGTAGAAAACCGAAGACACACCACAACTAAGTGCGCAACGCATAACAATCACTTTAACCTAAAGGAAATTATACGGAAAGTATAGCTGCTGTCGAAAAACGGATTGACAAACAAAAAACTCAAAGCCAGAGCTTCAGAGGGTAACCACAGTATAGTCTCTCTAACTCGTCCAGATAAGCCCTGATAAGAATTACACCATAAAAGCTCACTTCAAGATCATTAATGCTTTCTACCGATCAGTAGAAAACCGAAGACACACCACAACTAAGTGCGCTAGCCATAGCAATCACTTTAACCTAAAGGATACTGCATCCAACCTTAGTCTAAGGCATGTATTCCTTTCTAATCTTTTATTGTAAAAACAAGCACCGGCAGCCAGAGTAAGATATATGAGACTAGAGCCCTTTATCGGATGTATTTCACTGTAAGGATGCCTAGTCTGTACAAGTTAATTCGAGGGAAAAGAAAGTAGTTCACATTTTCGGAAATAGATTCTAGATTTACTGGTACATACACACATAATTGGTCATTACAACACTTTATCTTGCCACTTATGTTGTATGTGTTAATTTTATATACTAGTGGTGGGACCTACAGTTCAAAATCGATTTCGAACGACAGATTTTTGAGAAACTTTTCATGGCAATTTTATTTACTCTCAGAGTTTTTATCGAAGAAATAATTTTTAATATTTCGTTTTGATCGAGATGCCTGGGGCCTGGGGATTGAACCGTAATCTCACGTCTAATAAGCCAACACACCACCTACTAGGCTACGGCGACCACAAATTTGCCAGTACACTACATTATTTGCCAGTGTACATACCAGCAATGTTCAGTCTTAATTTCACTCCGTAATTCTGTATGCCCTACTTGTTATTTAAACAACGGGTAACTAATACCGAAATGAAAGTAAAGTAGTCCTATGTATTTCCCTTTATAATGCAAAAATATGGATCCAAGTGGCAAAATGTACATCTTGTCTGAGATCTTTAAAGCAAACAAATAGTAAATAATTACTCAGTGACTACAGGCTCGAAACCAGACCATTCAAGATAAATGTTACCAAATGATCCTAATCATAAGCATAATGTTTTGGACTAATTTTCTAACCTATAAAGCTTCAAAAAGCCAACATGTAACAGACTTACCTTCATATAATGACTTGCCCTAATGAAATCTTAAATATAAAAACTTGAAACTTTATTGGCATCCCCAATTTGCCATTGCGTTTAAATTTTCTTGATTATTGTAATATTTTTAATGGATTTTTCTGTGTCACAAATTTAGAAATTTTGAATAAAATTTAGTAAAAATATAATAAAAAAAAAGCAAAGAGAATAGAATAACTTTTGAAAACTTACCCATAGCAGTGCCAACATTGGCCTCCTCGTAGGTCATCATTAAAGTGGAAAGTTTACATTCGCTTTCCCAGTCTTGTGGTAAAATATCACTGTAAATATTAAACATTTTATTTAAGGGGCATGCCACACCGCAATCTGGTATGGACATTAAATGAGGCTCAGCTGTGCTATTCTTATAGAAAATAGAAACAAACGGCTGTAATTTATCATCTAAACGGAGTTCGAACAAAATGGTAGCAAAATAAGGAGGACTATGAATCTGTAAATGTTTAAAATCGGTTTAATAATACATACTTTAAGATTTAAATAACAATCTCACCTCAAACAATTTCAAAGTATCCAAAAGATTAGCTACTGTTGTATCGTGGGCAGAATATATCCATAATGAGCGATCAGGATTTAATTTCCCTTTGGATTTGTCAACAAATCTCTCGAGCATTTCTTTGACTAAAGGACCAGTTTTCAGACGAGCCAACTGTCTTGTGTATGTACTTATGCTAAATGTAAAATCCGATATGTAAGTCATATCGGCACTGGGGTATACCTTTTTGGTCCATTCGGGTAATGTCTTGTTGTAGAGCTCTTCTATGTAGAATGTATTATTGATACGTTGTACAGCTTCGAGTGAATCAATTGTTGCTCCACTATATTTTGTTAAATAATTATAAAGATAGGCGTAACGATTATTGATGTTTTGAAATTCCGGTGAATTTTTCAAAGCGGAAAGAGCATATTCATAGGCTGGACAAGGTGCTTTGGCAGCAAGGATCTGTAATGAGAAAAGATTAAAAAAGTTAGTTTATATTTCATATATAAAGTTAAGCAGACTAGTTCCTCTACGGAAACATATTGCCTTGAACACTTTTTATACTTACCGCATCCGATTTTTCAGGCTGGGTATGCACAGGTATTGGCTGCCAATGTATTGCTGGATCCCAAACATCGCTTTTTTTTGGTTCATAGAGGCCGGCTAAATTCGATAGGGCACTCATTAGTGTACGATCAACATCGGTCGAACGTACATAAATCTCATCCTTATTGTATGTGTCACTTAACAAGCTGCCATAACGTATGCGCAGCCACTGTCCCAGATGATAATGCTGTTGTTTGCCAGTCTAAAAATAGAAGAAAGACCATATTATAAGTGACATGTTAAATATTTCATCATCCATTAGAAAAACGAATTTTTTTTTTAAAAAAAACATCGAAATGATCGAAAAATTGTAAGAAAAAGTTTATTGACACAAAACAATTGAGCAAAACTCAAAATTGACATGTTTTTATCAAGAATTTATTGTTGATGTCCAAAAAAAAAAAAAAAAGACTGAAGTAAGGGACATAAAACGTAAATCGAAACGAAAACGATTTTAAAACAATGCATAAATCAAATTTGCATTGAACAACTGTCGCTTAAATGAAACATTTAAAATTATTTATGGATTTAAACATATGTACGTATTGTAAGAAACGATTAATACAGACGATAATTTTAATTTTAATTTTAATTGTTGAAGTTTTTCTTTGAAAAAAAAAAAATGACGTCGGTCGGTGTGTTGTGGTAGGTTAGTAAGGTTATAAATAATATTAAAAATGTAAACAAAACTGTATTGTATTTTAAATAATAAAGGAAAATACGAGATTTTATTATTGTAAATAAGCAATTAATAAAGATTGCTTCAAGAATTTAACTTCAATTAATACAAAAAGTAAATCAAACTTTGCTTGAAATCCATTCTCGCTTTGCTTGAAATCCATTGTACAGTACAGTTATTATGATTGAAACATTTATTTGAGAATCTAAAAATATATT
Source organism: Sarcophaga bullata (assembly GCA_005959815.1). Classification (NCBI taxonomy): domain Eukaryota; kingdom Metazoa; phylum Arthropoda; class Insecta; order Diptera; family Sarcophagidae; genus Sarcophaga; species Sarcophaga bullata. The sequence goes on along the minus strand of QOCX01001382.1, from coordinate 26,706 downwards.
CCATTTCAAATCACGAGACCATATTTAATTCAAACAAATAACTTGTTATCGCTTAGCAGCAAAAACTCTCATATTAAAAATAGAAAGAAATTAAATTAATGCATTTGAAAAGCTATTTATTTAACAGATTAATAACATTTGTGGTGTAACAAATACTATGCACATCACATGTGTATATAATTTCATTTATTTATTTATTTATTTATAAACACTTTGTAAAATTATCATCACAACAATTCATTTAAACTACAATGAACTAATAAATACAACAACCAGCAGCAGTAGAAACAGTAGAAAAAAAAAAAAAGAAAACAATAATTTCATAACAATTAAGGAGAAGACAAAAGCAAAAGATTACAAGTCACATGCAGCCATAATCGGACCCCAACTGCTCTTTAAACTTTGTAAAGATTTTAATTAAAAATATTTAATTATTATACGCATGCATACATACATATATGCACGTATTTGTTTACGTATTTTTATTTGTATACGTTGTAAATAAATGAAATCAAAACATATTGTTATAATAAATTTAAAATAATAACAACAACAACAACAGTAACAACATCTTGCCAAATGTACATATATTGTTTTAAAATGTTCGAAATTGATAACAAAAGGTATACAAACTATTTAAATTTATTGGGCAAACATATGTTGTGTACAAATAAATCGAATAGAAAAATGTTGGAACATATGTTTTGTTAAATAAGTTGATTGCGCTCAGTTGCATTAGAGGGGGCTCGTTTAATAGCCATCTGAGAATATTACATTATTTCATGGTAGATAAAACACTATAAAAAACTATAAAATATCTACGACATTTTTACAATTATACGTGGTTTGCTTAAAAAGTAAAACAATGTTAATTAAATTAAATTTTAATTTAAATTGTCTTGCTTGTCTTCTTCTGATGCAATATATTTGCAGTTTAAGCACTGTCAATATGTACTTTCTGATATTATTTTGAAATCTGTGAACAATACTTTACATTCTCCATTCTCTTAACAATCTCTTTAGTTTCAAACAAATAGCAAAGTGACTATACACTGATTACAGTGATTATGGTGAGTGATGTGGCAAATTGAAGGATCCGTTTTAGCCATAAAATCAATCACGAGCAACTATAAGCGTACAGGTGCATGATCGTTTTCCCTAACAGCGGATTTTTTTTTATTGCCGGCATAAGTTCTGCAGTTCAAAACAATACTTCATATTTAACCCTTAGACTTTTGTCTCCTTGTTATAACTTCTAAGATGCTTTTAAACAAATCAAAATCATTTCAGATGCCATTTCCCCGTTTTTTTCAGTTGTTTTGATCAAAATTAAGAAGTTTCATCATAAAATTCACTGGCATATTATTTCGTGTCTAAAACATAAGAAAACCTACAGAGCGAAGGCATTGGGTTCCACTTATTTAATGCGTTCCCACGACAATCGGATCTACGCTCCGGAACCACCCGACAATACACTGGCCAAAGATTTTCAACCCAACGAAATCTCTTTCAAGCGCACACAGGAGCAGAGCTGTTACATCAACAACTTATTTTTAATATTCAATGTCATGCCATTTCATCATCATTATTTTCAATTCTTCAACGTTTTTATAAGTTATTGTTGTTGATGTTTTGTAGTTGTCTACAGATTACTTGGAAGATTTACTACAATTTCATTCAACGTGGATAGCAAGCACAATTTCTTTTTTGAATGAAAGTTTTTTTAATCAGTTTATTTGACAGTATAAACTTAACTTTGTTTATACGTTTTGAAATTTATAATATGTCCCCTTGAAATTACAAAAAAAAGACCAGTTGCAGGCCCTAATTGACAAATTAAAGACAAATATGTTATTTCTGATAAGATAGCAGTATCGTAAATACTTCAAATGTATTACATGAAACCGATTGCAGCAGGTAACCATTATCGTACAATTAAAACCACAAACAAAAAACGTTTAAAAAAATTTTAAAGAAAAAGAAATCGCCCTGACCTTTAGTAACCGGTATCTCATGGGTATTGGTGTATGAGCAAGACCTATTTAGAGTTGCAAAGTTTATATAAAAAAAAAAAAAAAAAATAAAACCTTAAACAGTTTTGTAATGGCCTGACCCTGTTTTGACACCATCAAAATCAAAATATGTCAAATTGTTTTATTTTCTCTCGATAAGGTCGAACAGAAACTCTCTGCTTACAGCTGAATAGTGTTCTAAATTACACAGTAATTCCTTTAAGAAGCAGAGTACCTCTTTATATGTTTCGCTTTATTCTCTAATTTCAAGTTCATTAATCAAACCCTAAGCATTTGTTTCGTTCAAAGCTGCAAAGCTTATGATATTGCTTTAATCGATTTCGATCGATTTATACGATTAAGATCTATTGTCAAACATGATATTAAATTAAAGAAAACCAGGAATACGATTACCCATAAACTAAACATTACATAACATACATGCAGTCGGGATTACGGCCTAACTTCTTACACCACTTATGTTGTGTGTGTTAATTTTATACATGAGTGGCGGAATCTACAGTTTAAAGTCGACTGCGAACGACAGATTTTTTTTTGAGAAACTTTTTCATGGCAATTTCATTTACTTTCAGAGTTTTCGCCAGAAATCTGCTAAGAGGAAGTCGCCGAAGAAATATTTTTTTATATGTCACTTGTAGATGAATAAGTTAACACAAAATAACCTTACAGAAGCAACTATCTAACTGCAATCCGCTACTGAATAAAATAAAATCGACTAAATTTTGTTCATATAAAATAGACAATTTCAGTCGGGATAAAAAAGCAGTGAATTTGCATAAATGCTAGTCAACTTATGATTGTAAGTCAGTTAGCATGTAGTTAGTGTGTTAGGAAGGAGATTATCAACAATGAAGTGTTCCCCCATGTCCAAACTTAAAAATTTGCACCTATAATGTCAATAATTTATCATCAAAAACAGGAATCGGGGAAATACGGCCAGCATTAGCCAAGTAGGAAATTGCAAATCATCTAAATTGCTGGCAGTTTGCTTGCGATGTATTTATAAGTTCTACTACTATCACCACATGTTTACAACCTGCTACTGTATTTGAATGAATAATTTTTTTAAATGCAAAATTTCCTTCAATATGCTCTCAAATGCAGTATTAGGCTTTTATAATACTTTAATCTGGATTATGACTTAGCTTCTCACACAACCCATGCTTGCGGTATGTGATAATTAAAATTAATGAGTGACGGAAGCTGCAATATGACGTCTTATTCACACGACAAATTTGAGAAATAATTTGCTAGCAGACGTTTTTTTTTGTGTCTGTACTTTGAGGGATGTAGATTTAAAAATGGAACTCTCATCTAAAAGTGAATAAAATGGTTATTAGATTACTTTGTGCGACATATGTTAAAAAAAATAGGGAAAATATATTGCCTTATGCATTGACTTCTTTGAAAAACAGAATGAAATTAAATTCAAATTAAAATTGCAAAACATTTCAACAGTACTAAAGAAGTTCTACAATTTCATGCAAGAATAATGAATTCATTTTTACTAATGCTTATATTTCTAAGAAACATATGAAATAATAATTTATTATTGAAACTATAAAAAAACAAACAATCGTATGTACGTAGTATATAAAAAACTTTTTATCTAAAGAAACGATTACAATTTTATTTGTTTTCAGTGATTTGTGTTATCAATCAATATTAAAAAAGTTTAATAAATTTATGATTTATAATCTTACCCCTTCAAAAGAAAAAAAACTTTAATTAATAACTAATTATGTTTATTTTATAACAATTAGTAAACAAAACATAAACAAAAACATAAACAAAACTGTGGGCATTGTGTTAGAATAACTGCTAACAAAAATATATTTACTAACACCCAACCCCTGTTAAAATAACGTTTATTTTTTTTTTATTAAATGCCATTCACTTGCATGAGTGTTATACATATATGTACATACGTATATATTTATATTTAAAATACTTTTTTTCATCTTAAACAAAGATGTTTTAATTTTATACTGAGTTAACATTTTTATTTTATATAAAAATGAATACAAGTTTGTTGAACCAGTTTGTTTAAATGTGTTATACTTTGAAGAAACGTATCAAATTTATAATCGAACTGAAGAAGAACGTACACGTTTTTATAATTTCCAGATTAGTTACCTTGATAGGTTTCTTGTAGCATTTGTTTAAACAAAAAACAAAAAAGAAAAAGAAACATATTTTGTCTGCTTACTCAACTTTTATTAAGAAATAATTCTTTTTAAGCTAGGCCTAGAATATTGATGATGTATAGTTGCTTTTTCGCTTAACGAAAGTAATTAATGGGAATTTCGTTTGTATTTTAAGTGGGAGAAATTGTGCATAGAAATGTTTGTTTAGTAAAGCACTAACAAATAAAATTTGCTACCGTATTAACAGTGGAAAGTTTTAATAGATATTGTCGATGATAGAAAATTAAAAGTCAATAAAAATAAATTAAAAATCAAATATTTCGTTAAATCAACGACTAAATCGAATATAGCACGTCAATAGTATGACACAATACGATGTGAAAAAATAGCTCTTTTGTTTAAATGTATATTAAACGGTTAGTAATATTCGTAAAAAGATGAAAAATACAAACTTTGCAAACCATATCCCACTGCTCTACTCATATTCTCTCTCCTTAACCTGGTAAAACACTTTTTTTCAAACGACTTCCAACAGGTATATCTGATATTCAATTCTTAATACTTTGTTTAAAATTCATTTGGCAGAGAGCGATGGACATGCAAACGGGTCATATGGGTATCTTTTCTAAAAACCAGATAATAGTGGTGAATGAATAGTTTTGCTACCCTGGCATATGATGATTTCTAAGCCGATCGAACTGTCCAACCTCTGTCAAAATTCTAGAATTCAGGAGTTGGCGTATACTTTGATTCATCCTAGGACAACAGTAATCAATATCTATATGTATACTGTATACAAGCCCATATAAAGCCTTGGTCTGTCACTGGAATAATTTAAATAATTAATGAAGGCACGGCATAGACACCGAGAAACCCAAACGCAATGCTAAGCAACAAAGCTAAGGTGGAAATGAATTTTTACGGCCCAAAAAGGAAGTTCTAGTCTAACACGAATGCATAAATATTTGTCCACTAGGTTGCTGAAGCTTCCGTTTAATCACTATTAATTCCTCCTTCCACTACTGATTTAAGTTGTGGGTGATTGAAGTTTGAATTCAAATTTTAAAGTAGGTATGCATTTTACAAATGATCATTTATTCTATGTTAACATCATTAAACATACAGAAAATCTTCCCTAATTGACCTAAGAAAGCTTTGTGTATGATTGTTCTTTAATTTTATAGAAAATAAACATTTTATTCCAAATTTTGTTATGATAGGCCTCACAAATATCGTGTGAATCCCCTGATTTGATATAACCTACTAACTAAAAAAAAAAGAGTTGGTCACATTAAGGCCAAATTATTTGTTATAAAATTTCCGCCTTTAGTGCTTAATCAAGCAATTTCTTTGTTTGTAAAGGTATCAAGATATAAACAATAACAAAAATATAAAATTGAAAGTACTTTCATTGGCATTATCTAAGCAAAAATGAAATAAAGAAACTAATTTTACCATATGGCAGACAGACAGAAGGAATAAAAAAGATAATTCAATTCTTGTAATCTACTTACATTTGTTAATTGGCCCCAGCCTGTTGGCCAATATTTTAAATTCTTCCAAGGATCTGTAGGATAAGGTTCAATAGGTGTGCGGTCACCATGACGGTAGAGCTTTGAATGAAAAGTTGAATTAAAAATTATCCACTAAGGGTAGGCTGTTAACTCTTTTGCTTCTAATAATAAAACTTACCACATGAGCAAAAACAAGTTTCCCTTTTAAATCAACAGCTGTTGCTTGTTTCTGGCCATCTTCATCAGTGACCTTTGACGATAATAATGTTGATGACTGTTGCTGTTGTGGCGCTATTGTGGCTGCGACCCCCAAAGCATTATTGTTTGTCAATACATAAACACACAATAGCAATAATAACAATAAACTCTGTTTAACATACATAGAATTATTACGTTGCTTTGTTATTGTTTTTGTTACTCGATTTATTGTTGTTTGATTTGACATGATTTTATTTTATTTTATTTTTTTTTTTTTTTGTGTAAACTTGTTTGCCAAAAAATTTTCTTTTTGGAGTAAATTTTTAATTGGATAACCACCACCAATATGTATTTTATTTAATTTTTACTCTTTTTGGACTTGTGGCACAAACAGCCTTTTTTTATTTGTTAAAATACTTTAATTTTTCTTTTCTTATTTTGTAACAATAATTGTAAACGAATTTGAAATTTGTTAAAATTTTATTACTTCACATCTACCGTCGTCTTAATATTATATTTTCTTTTGGGGTTTTTTTGTCTTTAAAAATACAGCCAAGAAAAATAACCATAGAAAGAAATAAAACTAAATACCAACCGACCGACAAGCACTTCTGCTACACACAACAGCCGCTATTTTTGCGAATTTATACACACACTCTGTTTTCAAATAAACAAAAAATTAAATACAAATGGAGAGACGCTCTCGTAAAAAAATTATGACAAAAAGCAGTGTTACCATCTCTCACTATTATTGACAGAAGGGCTCATTTGTGTCACGACAAAGCAATTAACTTCGGCTTAAAAATTGTTTTGTCGTGACACAAATGTAATCATTGTCAAATATAGCTAGGCTTGATAGTCATGAGTTCAGCTCATGATCGTGTGCTACATATGGGAATTTAAAATTCAGGCAAATAAATAAAATATACAACAGAGACAGTTTTGAACTATATGTTCTACATCTTTACCTCATTTTTTACAAGCTTTAACCATTTGCTTTCGATTTTCTAGCATCTAAAAAGTTGACATATGGAAAACTTTACTTTACCAATTTTTATGGTTGACAATGTAACTTTAAAATGCTTTGGCAACTCTAAAAGAAATATAAAGCAAGAGAACAAGAGAGAGAAAATATTTTCAACGTACTGTCTACTTTGAAAATAATAAACACGTTTTTAAAATTTTTGGCGTTTTTTTTTCTTTTTTTAATAAAGGTAATGTTTTTGTATAGTAATGTTAAAGATAACCTAACTTTTAAAGTACTTCTAGTGCTTTAATATTTAAAAGAACTTTTACGTTCGCAGAAGAATCAGATTTTCCAAACTATAAAATATGAAGTCACCAATAAAAGTATATATTAAATAAGGGTAAACTGGTAGTCTAGTGACAAGTGTACTATGCTATTAGCGTAAAGGTTGTGGTTTCGATTTCCACCAGTGACGTATGATCTGTTATGCAACACTGAGCATATGGTCTATGTTATTCAGCTAGTAATAATTAGATATAATTTGTAAAATTTGAATGAAGTACTAAAAAAGCCTCTTATAAATCGTAGAATCATTCATGTAAACTGCATATGCAATCTCGGCGTGGAGTATATGACACTTAAATTCACATTTGTATAGAAGTGCCTACAATATGCAAGCTAACTACAGCAGATAGTTTTAGAAACTGAAAATGGAATTGGAATAATTTTATAAACTATACAAGAATGTCTATCATTTGTTTCAAATGCTTCCCTTTGTTGTAACAAATACTTTTGAAATCTGTTTTGACATCATTCATATCGATATTCAAAAATTGAATTTGATTTAGCCCAGCTAGGGTAAACACGTATTGATCTGTTTTTAAAAAAAAAAAGTATTTTTAGTGTTCGAAAAATTAAAGAAACGAAATTTGTTTTTATTAAACATATTAATTTACATATTATTAGAAAAGGACATTTCTAGCTCAAGTTTTAATATAAAACTAAAGAATGAAGTAAAAACAAAATAAAAAAAATTAGAAGACAGTCGATTAATATACATTTAAACTTATATATACAATTGTAAAAGTATCATAAGGCTCGCTAATATAAGTTTTAATAATTGCCTAGTTTCGTTTGGCTGATTCAATGCTAGTAACTTCGCCTGTAAGAAAAGCATTAGAGAACAAGTTAGTAAAAACAGAAATACATATGAAATCGTTTAAGAAATTAGTGAAACTCTATAGGGAAAGCGAAACTTTGGAATGAGATGATTGATCTACTATGCAAGCATTTACAAGGTTGAATAGGTATTTAATAGGACTAACTAAGTTAAGCTATTAGTATATTCTACCTTTGAACTATTTGTTTACTGCTTTTTATTTTCATAAATAATTTATATTTGATTGTTTTTTGTACTTACGAGAAACTTTGAGGTTTGAAGTAGACTATTTTTTTTTTATAAAATTCCTTCTCAAAATCATTTTTGATCTCAAAGTTATTTTTAGTATTCAACCGTTTTTCTGTATCAGCTTTGCTGGGTTCAAGGTATTTTCCTTTTCTTTTTTTTTTTTTTAATAAAACGCATTTTGTGTGATAATTTTTATTGTTTTTCATAATTTATATTTGTTTAGGAGAATTTATGAGTATACAGCTTAAATGTCTTCCAATTGTATTGCTTACAAAAGGATTAACTTATAAATGAAAAGAACAATTTGTAGCTTTTATACTAAAAACACAAACTGAACTAAAACGCATTCTTTTTTACTTTTGTTGAAGAAATCTGTTAGAAGAAATGGTAGTTTGCTGTTGTTTAATGATAAATTAATCAATTAATATGAATTAAAACTTAATAGTTATGTTTTTTTTCTTGTATAACGCATACTAATAAAAAGAAGTATATTACTTTGAATAATGAAATATCTTACGTTGCGTAACGTCAAATAATCAAAAATAACGTAAAATGTATACATAGTCTGCTGTTTTCAATTTAGAAGTACTTAATCAGACTACACTTAAAATACTTTATGATGATAAAAGGATTTTAATTTTTGTTCCGTTTATATAAAAATTTTTTCTTAGTAAATCGTGTTTATTTTACGCACTTTAATAACGACGATTTGCCATATTTTGACGTGGCGCATTGCTGTTTAAAAGAATAGAAATTATCAATTAGTTTAGTTTTGGTTTATCTTAAGGTTATATTAATATGTAAAGTAATTCTTACATTAAATTTTAAAAACTATCACTAACCATAACTATCACTCACAATCCCTAACAAATTTAAATGCATTTCTGACTTTTTGTAATGACAATCAGGCCGTCGATAAACAGCGCTTATAAGCTTACTCGCAAAAGGCCAGATGTTAGCTTATAAAACAAGGCTAATTATTTCTTATTATGATATAAACTGCACTGGAATTCTGGCTTTTGAAATAATTAACATTGGTTTTCAAACCAAACAAAAAATTAAAAAAATATCGTTTAAATTTTCCGCTATAGTTTATAAAGAACTACAAAGTGAAACGATTTACAGCGGCATTAAAAAGAAGTTTTTCGCATAGAATTATTTCATGAATTTGTTAATACCCCTAATTTCATTCAATACCATCGTTTATAATGACGTCCTACTTAAATTCTGTCCCTATGTTCATAAACTGAAGTAATTAATATTTAATATCAACTCACCGATGCATACCGCCTCCACCGGCACCACCACCACCGCCGCTACGACCTCCTTGACCACCTTGGAAGCGGTTATTGGCAAAGCCTCCTTGATTACCACCTCCTAGAGGGGGGAAGTTTTGTTGATAGTTATCGGCTACTGGGCCACCACGTTTGAAACCTGGTGTTTGTTGTGCTTGACCTCTTGGCGGACCACTACGATTGTTTTGGTAACCTCCAGGTGCACCACCAACTCCACGACCTCCTTGATTACCACCATGATTAAAATTACCAGCACCGCCCCTGAAATAAAATTTCAATTTATGTATGAAAATTGCATTTTACACTCCCAAAAGGTTCTCAAAATGAGTGAATGAAAAATTTGCAACACCATACCGCAAAATATTGAATCCATTCAATCAAAACTTAAGTATCTGGATTTCTTTAATAAAATGAGAGCCAAAATATTCATTTAACTCCCTTACATAAGAAATCTAAATTCTGTTCAAGAATAAATCGAACCAATATAAGTAAGATCTGCTTTATAGACTGTTTATACTTACATGTTAGTCTGATTGTTGTTACGTCGCGGGTACATGTTATCATCATTGTAAGACGGCACACCGCCATCATCGTTTCCAAAGCCACCGCCTTGATTACCTCTACCACCATACTGTTGGAACTGGTTAGAAGGTAAAGTAAAACCTCGTCTGTCTTGTTGGCTGCCATAATTGCCACTCGAATTGCCCATATTACCGCTAAAACCTCCAGTAAAGTTATTATCAGCAAAATTGCGTGCACCTTGTTGCAGGGGCATGCCACCTCCTCGTTGATCATTACTCCAGGAATTGCTACCACCACCATAGTTACTACCACCACTGCGAGAATTATTGAAATTGCCACCTGGACCTGAGGCGCTACGACCACCGATACCTCCTCCTCCTCCTCCTCCTTGATGATTATTTGCTTGATTATTAAATCTACCGCCGCCACCGCCACCACCAGCAGGACCGCTTTGTCGCATGTTGGCTGAGCCACCCATATTCATGCCTTGTGGATACGGTGTTGGTCTGTCCTGTTTAAAGCCCTGATTACGCATTGGTCCCAAACCATTCATATTTTGATTGCCACCTCTATTGCCACCTTGGAAGTTACCACCGCGTCCACTGCCTCCCTGAGGGCCATTGTCGCGACCAACCCCTCTACGAAAACCGTTATTATTACCACCCTGACCGCCACCGCCTCCCCTCATGTTGTTTCGGCCTCCTGAAATTTCATCGATTTGGTTTTGTTGATCACCAAGTAGTTCCATAACGATACCGGCCAATTGTAAGGTGGCCGCTTGATTAAAAGTGTTCGCGCTTTGCCTGCCAGGGAAGCCAACTTTTATTGAAAGAAACACAAGAAACAAATAGAAATTTATTCATAAATTAATCAAGCCAAGCCTCTCCTTTGGCTTCCCGATAGTCTTAATTATTAATGCATTTGTCAGTTTCCCATATAAATTCAATTAAATACATACCAATCATACTGCCTCCAACAGGTCCCCTACCATCGCGTTGTCCTCCCTGGTTACCACCTCGACCACCGGCGCCGCCACCTCCTATTTGTTTTCTTTCCTTGGGCCGTCCATGTTCGACAACTATTGTCTGTCCCTTAAACTCACTAGCATTCAGAGCTACTATGGCGTTTTCCGCCATAGCGTGATTTTTCATGTGTACAAAGCCGCAACGATTCATGACATCGCATTCCACTACAATACCATAATTTTCAAACAAACGTCGGAGCTCTTCTGGCTTGGTACCGGGAGGTAAACTACCGACAAATACTTTGGTAGGTTGCTTTAAGAGAAAATTGTAACAACAAATTTAATAGAACTTCGGCCATTTTTATTTGAATTGGTAAGAAGAAAAAATGTGCTGACCCAGTAGTTTAATTCTGAGTTCTTTTTGACTAATGCTCATTTATTCTATATTAAAATTTTTTTAAATATATTTACCGCCATTAAAATGTATGTAAAATTTTTTCTGGGTTTTTTTGTTTATTGTAATTAAATAAAGCTATTTATTTCAAGTTTATTTTTATTATAAAATATATTTTCTCTTCTCTTGACGCGGCTTTTTCACAGTCGGGAAAAAAATTACCAGGCTTGTAAAAACTAGTAGTAAAACGTTAGTTACTTAGATGCCACTTGAAAAGCATGTGATAATAAAATGCCAGATCTAAAATAACGAAAAATGGGAAAACATTGGAGTCCCCTTGGGAGAACAGCATTTTCAATATTTATTTATTTTACTAACACTAAAATTGCAAAAAATACTCAGATTGGTTCGTTTAATACAACAGACCAGAGGTTCCAGTAAAATTCGAATTCAAAATACTTCCACTAAGATACTAGCATATAACTTTCTAGACTACCTTACATATGTTAATAAGATACGAGCTTCAGAAAGAAACTAATTGCTATATACCTCCATGTTTGAGCAATTGTGATACGTATATAACCTAAACACCCATAGAAAAGACAGACGTAGAATACTTTGCAGTTATTCTCAGCTTACATCGAATCTTCTTTCTAAATATATTGTTTGGAATTCATATAAATCACTTTTCAATTCTGAGTACTTCATTTATCGACGAGTTACAGTCCAACTTCATTAGACTTTAATGTTTCAAACTTATTCGTATAACTGATTGTCCTTAAGTATGGCAACTAAAATTCGACCGTTTTTACACCACTTGTAAATGTAAACAAACCAATTAAAATAAGAAGAAGCATTTTAAATAAACTGCCACAAATCACAAATATTTGAAATATTTTTTAATTTTATTTAGAAATTTCATATGAAATCGTAATGTTTAATCCATTTCCAGTATCACCAAGTGATGAAGATCATTTTGCTAATATAAATTACAGCAGAAATATTGAATGCATTTTACCCACAGCCGAGTTAATGGTGAATTTTCGTGCCAATGGTCTAAAAGCTCAAAAGGCCTGCTTTATTTATGCAGAAAAAATGGAGTTTAAAGGACTTATAGTAGGTTATTAAATAATTTTTATGCGTTGATCATCCCAAATTAATTAAATACTATTTCATTAGCAACTTAGACTTACTGAAAAATGTGATCAACGTAAAATGTATATAACCACAGTGGATAGTGCATCGTTCCAGGAATTGAAACAGGATCAGTCATTACATGTTACATTTGCCGGTTTTATAGAGAATCTTGTGCATATTTTACAAGATTGTCAGGCAAGGAAATTGGAAATATACTTAGTGCAACTGTCACAAGGAGATGTGCGTTCGGGTGATCCTAATTTAAATGGTAGCCTGCAAAATCTTCAATACCAACTGCAATTCGTAGAAATGAGGCCATTTAAGAATCTAATCCATTTATGTCTGCCTTGTCGCGTAGCGTCTTTGAGTGTGGTTTTGTTCTACATGAATAATATATTAGACGTCTTACAGGTAATAAAGCTGAAATTGTTTAAAATTTAAAGGTTCCTCAATGCACTTTATTTCTAGAAAAAATGCTTAAATTACGAGCAAACCAACCAGCAACTACAGCATGAAATACACAACAACGTACGACGTATAGATCAATTGGATGCCGAATGTATAAAGTTACGTGACAATCTTTTGGAATCCACTAGAAGTCTAAATCAAAAACATGCAGAGGAAATTGCACAATTACAAGACAGTTTGCGCAAAGCAGCCGAACAAAGGCAACATGATAGTGAGAGGAATCGTAAGACCATAAGTGCTTTGCAACAGCAAATAGATAAATTGGTAGCGGAAAAAAGTGCAATACAGAGTGAAAAAGTGTAAAATTTCTACAAGAATTGCTTAAAACATGTTTAAATGTAACGTTTCTGTATTTCAGGCAAGAACAAAAACGCAATGAAACGTTAAACGAAGAATTGGCTGCTTCTAAAGCACGTATTTCAAACCTTAAGGAACAAAATGATAAACTACACACAGAAATATCTTCAGTGAAGAATCTAGAACGTAAAAATGAAATGCATTTGCAGGATGCCCGTAAAGAGATAATGGATTTAAAAGAGAGACTTAAGAAATTTGATAAAAATAAAGAGGGTTTAGTAGCTGAACTGGAGGCAGAAAAGAAAATTAGCCAAGCTAAAAGACAAGCTTTAGAAGTAGCTACAGAGGAGATAGGGAAAGCAAATCAAATAATTATGAAACAAAATCTGGACATAACTAAAATGAAAAAGACTATTGGTTGGCGTACCGAAGTTGCCTTACAGCAAGAGCAGGCCATTAAGCAAAAGGATAAGGACTTAAAAGAACGTGACGAAGAATTGTTATTCCTTAGGGCTACCGTCGAATCACTGAGAAAGGAAATTCCTCGAGAGCTGGACTCTATGAGGAAATTTGCAAATTCTTTGGAAACAAAATACACAGAACGTAAGAAAAATTTTTATAAACTCGACAATATTTAATGCTTATTATACTACTCTTTGTAGAAATTAATTCTCTTAAACAGAAACTGCAGCCTTTGGAAAAGGAAAACGTTAAACCCACTAAAGATTTTACCAGATCTACAAGACGTTAATATCAATTGTAGTTTTAGAAATTATTTATTAGAATTTAGTTTAATTTAAATCTTAAAAAATATATAATTAATTTATACAAAATCAATCCTCGTCATTATCTTTTGTTTCGCCTGCGTGGGCAGTAGCCACATTGACGGCTTGAAATATGTCATTGCCGCCGTGTTGATTCTTTTTCAGTCTTTCTCGAATTAGTTCAGCAATTGCTTTCTGGGTTCTTCTTTCTAAACGTTCTAGTTTCTTTGCGACATCCCTTTTTAAGTCCCAGTCAGGTTTACGTGGTGCTAAATTTGTTATATCAATCTCTTCTATGGTTATGGGCTGCTTCAATAAATCCAATTGATCCTCCACCGCCATTTCTATATCGCCGGAGGGTTCTTGTGGTAACACTTCTCCTGTGGTGTTTTCATTTTGAGGTTTATAACTACGGAATATGGGCCTATAACATAATAAGAATTATTTTAATGTAATATTTTTAATAAATTTTAAAAAATAATTTAACCTGGGCAATTTCTCTTCAGTTTTTGAATCACTTTGATTGGCCTCATTTTTAGCAGCCCTTTCTCTCAACTGTCTTAAACGTTCTTTACGCTTTAAGGATTCTTCCGTTAGTTTGCCTAAATTACTTTCTGAAGGTTCCATTATTTAAAAACTGAAGTCTTTTATATTTATTTAATATAGAAAAAATCCAATATAAACAATTTATAAGATATCGTAAACGTTTGTTATTACTTGGTTATGTTTACATTTACAATAAGACCGTGATTACACAGTCATCATCTGGGTCTGGCTACTCTGCGTTGCTGTTTAGTTTTTTATTTGCAATGAAATGGAATGAAACAAATTTTTAAATGGTGAATTTGTAAATTGCTGTTATTTATTCTTTTGTATTTAAAAGCAGTTAGAAATACAAAAAACAGATTTTATCTTTTATTTATTATGGTAAATAAATATGTTCAATTGTATTGAAAAAATCTTCTTTCGTTGTTTTCTTATAAATTTGAAGCAAAAATCTTTGGAGCTGTCACGGAAATTCTTCAAAGTGTAGATATTAATAATAGGGTGCCAGAAGCCAACTGATTTAAGTTTGATTGATTTATAACTGATCAATAAAACCTATAGTAGAATTGACACAATACTTGCTCTTGTTAATTAGGTACTCTAGGAACGCAACCTGATTAAATTAAATGGAGGGACCAAGAAAAATTTGTCCGTCCGTGAAGTCTGTTTAGATACGTTGCATAGCCATGATGGTAATAGTATAATCACATTTGAAAATCATTGGGAGAAAAAGAGATCATAACCTAAAACGCTAAGACTATCTCAAAGATAGAAATTATTCAATTAAATGAGAAGAAATTCAAACTTTGAATGTAAAATAACCGAGGAAGACAGAATCTCACCAAAATAAATTCTAAAATGTCACCAGAAAAGATTATAAGTGCACAGAACGACTTTTGCAAGAACATAATTGAGAAATTATTATAATTTTTTTTATAAGTTTGCTTTATATTATGGAAATTATTTTTATTAATAATAGAAAACAAATCACTAGAACTGTAATAATCGTTTGATTTTCGATTTCCTATTAGTTTCACAAATAAATTTTCTATATATATGTATGCACGTTCCATTAATCTAGTATATTCCAAAATAATTGCTTCGTCATTGTAATACAGTTCGTCCACGATATGTGAAATGACGTCCTTATCATTTTATTTGAAATAAAACGCAATTAATGTTGTTATTAATAATTTTAACTTTTTGAAAGTATTTTTAATATGTTAATTTTATTTAAAAATATATAGTTTATGAATGTATGTATGTATATTGTTTAATTTAATGATAAGTTATTAATTATTATGATTTATTAAATTATATCATTTTCACTAGCAATGAGTAATCATAGTTGATTGGTTGTTGTGGTTTTCATTCATTTTTATTTTTATATGTATTATTAATAATACGTCATATAACTACCATAAAAATTATTTAAAATTCTAATAAATAATAAAACCACATGAAAAATTAATTTCTTTAATTTTTTTTTTTGCTTTTCTTTTTCTGTTTTTGCTTATTGTATAAGTAGAATTAAATAAAACTTGTATACTTTATTTTGTTTGGAAAACAAAAAAATACTGATTGACAGCAATTAAAAACAAACAATCCATATGTTTACTTTTGAATTTTTGTATATAAAATGTTTGTTTTATTTAATTTTCTTTTTTTTTACTTCTACTGTAAAATACTTTTTTTTTTAAATTTCGATGACATAATAGTATTGATGAGGATGATGCTGTTGATAAGATCACGATAATGAGATTATATTGTCCGTTATTTTTATTTTCATTTTTTTTAAGGTTTTAAACAAAATTAATAAAATGTTTAGTATACTATTTTAGTTTTTTGTGAAATTGAAATAGTCACCTTTTTAAATGCATATTAAAAATATCCCAAATAACATTTTCAATTGTTATAAGGAGATGCTGGAATAGTAAATTTAAAGTTATTTGTTTAATAAAATATTTATTGGGGATATGATATGATATTCAATTCAAAATTCTTTTACATATCTGATTAGAAAAATTACAATCCTTAGAAACATTCCAGTATTCGATTTCAAATACTCATGTAAACAAATCAATTCTTTCGTATTATTTTCATTTATTCTTGAAAACTGGATTATTAAATCCGATCGTAAATATCCCACAGTGTTTATAACTTTTTTTTTTTGGTGTCTTTAACAAATACGATTTTATTCTTTATAACGACTGAATGAAGTCCAAATTAATTTATTTTTAAAAATAAGAATTTTTCCCACACTTTATAAAAAAATAGGAACGAATTTGTTATCGACAGTTGGACACCAGAAATAAACTATGAACCACTGTACATGTTAATTAAGATGCTGAAATACTTTCACTTTCACTCGAAATTTTGTTGAAATTTATTCAATACTTTGTACACTATATTTACATGCACATTAAAACAATATTTTGTAACATCGATAAATACATCGACAAATACTGAAAAACAAATTTCTGGTACCTGGCTTATGGTTGTATGATTTACTATAGTATTGTTTGAGCGTTTGTTTAATAAATCTATACCATCTAGAGAAGTTACGGCATAGGCAATTTTAGTTTTGTCGATTTAAATAGTCGATTATCGATAAAGTTCTACCTGATCACGCAATTTACATCTGGGAATCATTATTGAATCCTTCAATTTTGAAATGATTAGTTTCTGATGATGAAAAATGTCCCAAATAGTGTCAGGATTGATGTTGAGTTAGGTTTAATGAAATTGCCAGGAAATCATATACAATAAACTGTTCCTTTACACTCAAAGATTTAATTGCAACTATTGAATCAACTAAAGAAAGAAATCACTTGAAGAGAAATTATGTCCAATCAGTGCAACACCAGGCCAAAGCACATAGATAGTGATAGTGATTCACTCTAAACTCCAGAAGTTTTGTTAAGTACATCTTATGCATTCACAATGACCTGACATCATGCCCATGAGATAGACAAATTTGAATTATCTTTTGAGCATCGACAGGTTTTCCAACAAAAGGCTGCATATGTATATGACTTTAATGCAGTCATATTAACAATTCTAAAGGATTTCTTATTACGGCTTATAAAAAATTATTTCGTTTATTGTTGAAAGTAAAAAGTAAATCTTCTACATTTCTCACATATTAATTGAAATGTTATACTATATGGGAAGTAATAATTTAAAAAAAAAATAGAAATAATAAGTAAAACGCTACTGCTTTGCCAAATTATAAAATGAAGCAAAATTTTATTTGAGAATGAATTTCTTCTCTCACTCTTCGATTTATATAGTATACCATATATGTATGAGTGTAATTTATAAAAAAAAAGAAATATCAAATACATACATATATTTTTTATATTAATTGTTTTCGTTTTTTTTTTCTTTATGATTTTTTCATTATGATTTTAGAGCTTAAAAGAGACTTAAAAAATTGTAAAAAAAAATTCTAAACTAAAACACAAAAATTAAATGAAATCTAAAAAAGATCATACATTACAATCATTGTTAATATACATACATAGATATAAATATATATATATATATATAAAGTAAATAAAAAAAACAAAATTCCTAAATATAAAATATATTTTCCTTATAAAATTAGTCACAAAATGCATATGAAAGACTTCTTTTATGTTTACGGAGTTTTATTTCCTTTTTTGTTTTTTGCTTAAAACTTTTAATTAAAATTGTAAAATGAATTACATTGTACATATGTATACAAATATAAAATGATTTATTTTTTTTATAAACAAATTAATGATAATGGTGATGATGATGATGTTGATGATGACAATGCAGTTGATGACGATGATAATGACATTTAATTAATTATAATTGTTTTTTAATATTAATATTAATGAGGCTGAAGAGATTCATTTATAAATGACAATGAAACCTAACTAACTAAAATACAAAAAAAAATATATAAAATAAAAATATAAAAACAAAATCTATCAAAAATAAAACTTTTAACGTTTGTTCTTTTGTTATTGTATATGGGATGGTAAAGAACAAATGTTACTACATACATACAATAGTTAAAAACAATGATAAATTATGTATGGCATTGATTTTAATACAATTTTAGTATATAATATTAATAATAATTTTTAATTAAAATATTATGTTTTTTTTTTATTTTTAATTTAAAAATGCTTTAAATGCTAAATAATGTGATAATAGTTCTCTCTTTTCTTTTCTTATTCCTTCTCTTTTTTTTTTGTTTGTTTTTTTTTTTTGTAATATCTTTTTTATTATTTATTAATTATTTATTTGTTAGTTGTAATTGTTAATAATAGTAGAAAAATAATTTTAATATGTATTTATTTTTAGTTATTTTTGATTTTGAATTTTTTTTCTTTTCAAAAAATATCTTTACTTTTTTAATTTAATATATTTTAATTTAATTTTAATTCTTTGATTCCTATAATTAATAAGTTGTTTAAGTCTGAGTTCTTTTAAATTTGTTAATTATTTTAGTAGTTTTTTTTTTGTTTTGTTATTGTTGTTGTGTGTTGAAATAATTTGAGCATATGTAAGTATGAATGTATAATCATTGTTGCGATTTCCTTTCGTTAAGTTATCGTGAGAATATAGTTTGTTTGGATTGTATAAAATTGACAAGTTTTGATAAAAAATAAAAAAAAAATAAAATCGGAATTAAAAATGCCTTAATTTTTTTTTACTTTTGTCTTCGTTGAAACTGTAGTTTTAAATTATAATTTTTGTTTTATAAAATTTGTGATTTATAAAGAATTTGTTTCAGTCAGCATTACGACCTGGCTTCTGACACTGTCCTTGCTGTGTATGCTAATTTTATTCATGAGTTCCGAAACGCATAATTTGCTGGCGACTCCGAACGACAAATTTGAAAAAGATCTTAGAGCTGCAGTTTAAACTCTTTAAGTTTCGTTTGGTAAGCTAACAAGCTACTAGCTAGACTACAGCGACTACACCTATAGATATTCAATAACTACATTTTGTTGCTTTCTTATACAAATATTTACATTGTGTAAAAATAAAAGCAACAAAAAATAAAAAGTATTTTTTGATGCTGCCTGTTCTTGCCACAAAGAAGCTTAATCAAAGGATCAAAAAAAAAAAATCAATTTTTCTGGACTAGGATAACCCTTAAGGAATTCTTTAAAGTCTGCTTTAGTAATATCAGCATTCTTTAATAAAAGTATACTCTCTTTTAATAACATGAGCCTAAAGGACTCAGCTATCGACAGCTTTACTGACAACAACTATATAGAGGATGTAATATCCTTTTCAAATTGTTGAAATTTAAATAACAATGCGTCTTTTTTCAAAAATTCTTTGAAAGTGGCTAATTAAACTTGCTATGGACAACTCTACAGATAACAGAAAACCAAATTTGGGGACGAAATATCCTTTTCAAATCGTTCAAATTTAAATAGCATTCGCATTCGCTTAAAAGGTGGATAATTTAACTTGGGAACCGAAATATGGCCTGCATAGCATAAATGTTTATTACAAGTATTCCACGGTCTATCCAGCAATCAATCTAACGGAAAGAATGCTAAAACAATGCATATGGTGGCTTGGCTGATTTTCCGTTATTGATTTCGTATCAATTTTTTTTAAATTTTTTGCTTTACATTTTAACTTGAAAACCCGTATTTACTAATCAATCAATCAATTTATGTTTGAACTTATAGAACAAACTCTTTAAAATTCACAAATTTCAATAAAATCAAGGGAAAAAATTCAATATTTCAATTGAGTTCGTGGTTGAGAAACCAGAAATTAAAGTTTGTAATTACTAGATTAAATAAAATTTAAATGGAAAACTGATTTAATACTTATGTGTAGTGTATATAAAAAGATTTATCAAATACCTGACATTATTATACTCATCAAAGCTATATAAAAACTTATTTAAATTTCTTTAGATATCGATTCCTATATATGCTAACTGTAGGTTCAATTTTTACTTTTTTTGTTTTATTTTATTTTTTTGTTAGCAGCACTAGATCTACTACTTAAATATTAAAATATAACACTATATAAAACATAAAGGCTTTTATATAAAAGCCTACACATAAAAAGTGTGCAGAGATAATGTAGTTTTCTTGCTAAATTAATTTCAAAAAGAATTGTAAATATTCTCAGCTCTGTTCTTTTGTTTTCTAAACGTTGAAATATTTGCTTTCTTCATAAATTAATTTAAATTTGCAGCTGTGTGTGTTTTTTTTCCTTTTTTATGACACATAATTTACTTAAGAAATAAATTGATTTTTATGACACAGTTACTGGCATTCGATTTTCTTTGCTTTCTATTAAGAAAAATATGTATGTATGTATGTGCTTAAGTAAGATCTTACTTTTTTTTAATTGCTAGTACTCTAAGCCTTGATATCTTAAAAGGAACAATTTTGTGTTTGTGTGTATGAGTGTCTCCATTAAAAATATCGTATCACAAGATAAAATTTGTGCCAATTTTGCTTTGTTTAAGAATTTTATTGGTTCAAATATCATTAGTTTGCCATCATATCTTGTTTCATGTAATTTTGAGCCACACATATAATACGTTGGTTGGGTTCAATTTTTGCTTTGATTATTAAATGTTAGCGTTAAAATATAACTTAAATTTACAGTCTTCTTAGTTGTGTACATACATATATGTGAAATGAATTTTCTCTGGTCATGTCCAAGTAAAATAGTATTTAAAAGTCTATAAACTTGTCAATAATATACAAATTTTGTTTGTTTTTATTTTTTAAATAATTGTAGATAACATGGTATTCTATTGATTTAGAAAAATGAAAATGTCTTCAATCAGATATCAATCTACTATACGGCTATGCTTTAAGGAATCGTGTCTCATGTCTATGGCATTCAAAAATATTTAAAATAGTCTCTCTTTCTATTCACGCATGCATATTTATGTATGTATGTATGTATGTATTATTTGCTATTTCGTTTTTGTAGGAGTACGTATAATATATATATGTAATGTAATGTAATGTAATGTAATTAAAATAGTTTTTTACACCACGAAAGCTGTTCTCTAAAACAAAACTCTGAAGTACATACTGGGTTTTTGTGGTTATTAATAGGTTTTGTCAATAAGGAAGTGTTTATATATCTGTCTGTGAGAGTCTGTAGTTTAGTGTCATATACGTTAGAATTTTGTGTTTATTTGAAAATTAGATACTTTTGGGATCAAAAGCAAACCATCATTTATTTTCTTTCTTTCTTTCTTTCTTTGAAAGATTTAAAATTCTAACACTTTCCCTATTAATTAGCACATGATGACGTATGTACGTACGTACGTACGTATAAGTGTACATCACATCTGTAGTATAGCACTTGTTAGTGTGTAAATTGTTGATACATATGTATATTTCCGTTTTTGTAAATTGGAAAAGATTTTTAAGTTTATTTATCGAGACTTTTTTTGCGTTTATAATTCTTAATGTGTGCGCTGTTTTGTATTCTTTGTGCATTCATATTCCTCCACTTCTATACGGTCGTTTCGAATTTTTCTATCTGTTCATCGTAGGCATTTTGAAATTCGATTGCATTCTCAAAGGAATGTGGCTCGTCATGATACTGTTTGTTTTTATTCTTAATAAATTTAATTAATGAGTGATTAGTAGCGGCTGCTAGAGCATTTATGGATGGTGCCTGTGCTGCTATTGCTGCCTGTGCTGGTAATGTGACTGGTGTTGTTACTGCTGCTGGGGTATGTAAATTGCCATCATTTGTTAGAATAGAATAAGCACCATCTAAGCAAGAATTAGAAGAAGTATCACCTGTGGTGGTATTAATACCACCGCTAACACCAATAATATTAACACCACTACCGCCAACACTACCACCACCACCAATACCACTACCAATTGTATGATGTGTTGCTGTTGCTGAACCTATACCATTGTTACCACCACTACCACTACCAGAAAAACTGCCAGTGACGCTGCCATTGCCACCACCACCAACACTGCCGGCAAGACTACTATTACAACTACCACCACCTGTTGTTGATGTTGTTGTTGTTGTTGTGTTTATCAAGTTATTAATATGTGAAATGGAAGAAGAGGACGCGGCATTGGCAACGTTATTGGCATTGGAAGTGGCAGAAATTTTGGTATTGTTAAAATAAACATCATTAACAACATACTTTGCGATATCTTTATTGTCTACTAACATTGAATTTGATGAAGAGCATGAATTCTCTAAGTACAAATGTTCCATAGATTGGGAATTTTGTGCGGGTAGACGAGCTTCATCTTTGAGCTTAAGCGATATGTATTTATCGGGTACTAAACCCTCTTTACCATTAACCGTACCCTGCCACCAATCATTTGATATTTGTTTTCTTAAAATTATACAATCACCCTTTGTAAGCGACAGTTCACGACTGGAGCGAGCACTGAAATCAAATTGGGCCATAGCTTCCAGTACCTCGGATTCATCTTCGGAAGGATAAGCATCTGATTCTGGATCTTCTGTTAGCACCTCAGAAGGGGAATCTCCAACATCCATGTCAAGTGTGTGGGGCGATATATATTTTTCGTATTCCAAGCCTCCCAGATCTTTCGAGAAGAGTTCCTCGTGATAGATTATCATATTTTTTATCAATTCGTTCACTTGATTCTGGTATTGAACCTGATCTTTATCTTCGGGCGCTGGCATCAAAGTGGGACCAAAGCATATAGCCAAGTTATAGGCGTCCATCATGTTTTCGTCAGCATATTCGGACAAGTGATTAAGAAAAGCGAACAGATAGCGAATTACGATGACGACAGAATTTGGAAGATTTTGTAGAAACTGTCGTATGCCTTTGACCATGTCACCCTTGGTTTGCATTTCAGCTATCGATATGAAACTTTCAAAGTAAAACTTGGGAAATAGTGGCACTCTCAATTCTCTTAAATACAATTTTAAAACGCCAGCTACGGAATTAATATCAGAAGCGTCGGTAGTATCAGCTAAAGGATCTTCGCCTCTTTCGAAGGATTCTTTAAAGTTGGCGATTTCAACTTGCGAACCGGACACTCTAAATATGCCTTGATGGTGTAGACCATAGAGATTTATGACGCGTATACAACTGCGTATAATAAGGGGAATATCTTCGCCGGTACACTCGAGGTATTCCTCTAAGGAGCCACCAAATAATTTCGGTCTGCCAGATTGATTTTTCCGGCCAATTCGTTTACGTTTGCTGTTAATAGGATGTTCCAATATTTCGGTGGTAAAGGCCTTATTGTTGTCTGTCAGCAACATTTCCCTTAAATACTTGGCTTTGGCATCTAGACGCGCTATGCGCGATGTGCCGCGTATATATTCTCGTATCTTATTGATGTAGAAGTCTTCGACTTCTTCTTTTTCAGCCTTGAGTTTTGGATTAAAAGCCATTGTGGCTCCGCCCTTTTGCAAAAGGCTTTTATTATGCTCCGTAAAAGCGGGACTAACATCACAGTCCTTGCTGTTGAAGTGCTCTAGCAATTTTACTTCTGCCATTTCTAATGTCTTCCAGATTTCCTCTGATTCTGTACGTAATGAGTTCAAGCGCTGACCTATCATTTGCAAACGATGCTCCATATCCACGTACAGTTCCTTTTGAACACTTTGTTCGAGTAGGTCATTACTAAATTGACCCTGGAATTCAAATCGTTTGGGAATCATAAATGCGGCGTGATATTGTTCCATGAATTTTTGCTTATCTTGTTGACTATCGATTAAATGTATTACGTGGGCCAAGTTATCGGCTTGACTCAAGATGGCTCTGGCTCGACCTTGATCTGCTGTAACGTGCATAACTAAACATCTAGATATCATAGAACTAAAGCCCAAATCCATGCAATCAATAAGATCACTTAAGTCATCAATAAAATATTTGTGTATGGTTGTGTTGGAGGACTCCAGACATAATTGATATTCATTCTTAGCTTTTAAGGCTTTCATACGAGCATCTGAGTATTTGGTACGTCGCTTAAGCACTTCCTTTTCGATCATACGATATTTTTTGCTATTACGCAGTTTTTCTTTCTGTATAGTCTGTTCTAATTTATGCTGTTGGCCCTCTGCGGTCATTAGTTTCACTTCGGCTGCCTTCCATTCGGCCTCGTATTTCTGATAAGTTTTCATGGTGGCATATAACTCTTCCAATACTCTCAAAATCTCCTCATGTATATCATAGCCAATAGCCCGGCATTTTTTGTATATCCGTTGGACATCTTCTATGGTCGTCTGTAGTGATGATACTATATTAACCGAATATAATTCTGATAAGGTAGCATGATCCTTGCTTAGCGATTGTGTCTGCTCTAATAAATGGGACCAACAGGCAAATGCCGAAAATATATGCCATTGTTCACGTTTCTGTTTTTGTTCTTTGTGTCTAGCCTGTAGGCTGCGCACTAATTTATCTAAATTCTTACTGTATTCTAATTCCAATTCTCCTCTTCGCCGAAAGAGATCTTGTAGTTCTTGTATGAGAGAGACTTGCGATTCGACACGGGCATCCAAGCACCTTAAATGTTCGTTTAGTTGTTGTCGTATATTATTGAATAGAAACACCTTGCGAGTGGATCCAACTCGTTTCATGGGACTCTTTAATTCTTGTTCGTTTTCATCCATTTCGCTTGACTTTTGTGTGCGTATTTGTTCTTTTTTTTTTAAATTATTTTAAAAGCGCTTTTCGCTGTTGATTAACGTCTGCTTAATAATAAAAACAATCTTCCTTTTTCTGCTTATGTATTGTAACTGCTACAGTTTTATTGTTTCTGCTGATGTCGTTGTAGTTTAACTCTAAAAAAAATATACAGATGGAGATAAATTAATATGACTAAATAATATTTAATATAGTGTGGGAGATACATACATATGAATACTATATATGCGTGTGTACAATAATTTAAAATAATAAGCATAGTGTGGTAAAATATTCTGTGGAATCAGTAAAATTCAATTGAAGGAAATAAGCGTGTACGTTGTTTTAAGCATTTCAGTTTTTATTCTTTTAACAAAAGAATCTCAATGAAAATTTATCTCAAAGATTTAAATCTTCTTCAAGTTAAACTATGAACTCCTGAGTACCTGACCTACTCACCAACGTTAAATTATAAAAATAAATTATGACTTCATATATGAGAAGTATCAATAGAATTGAAATGTTTATCTTCCTCAATACATTATTTCTTTTTATGACAATAAAATACTACGAACTCACAGCTTCACTGTGTGATAAGGACTCGGAAAACTACTTTGTTTTGTTACAATTATTTATAGAAATATAAAGAATAGTATAGACTTCTTCCTATTAATTACGATATATATGGAGTATATTGTTGAAGATAATAGACAAGGGACATTGACGTTATAAGTTAAATTCAGTCCTATAAAACATCGCTAAAAATTTTTATTTTAAATGGAAGTTCTTAAGGACTTTAATTTTAGCAAAAATACTTAAAATTCAAATTTATTAATAATACTTAGCTGTATGTATGAAAGGTTGCTAAACCATCTTATTAGAAAGAAAAGCCGCCGGATAACAAGCAAACATCATTAGAAAGGCACCACATGGAGTATGAATAATCGAGTTGAAGATCTATACTGTGCTATATTCACAAATTTGTATCAAATATATCATATAGAGATCGATATTAATATCGGTTGATAAGTTTCAACAGCAGCCAACATAGTCTATTGGGTCTACTAGATAAGAGCTCCTACTTCAAACTTCAAGAAAATATTTGAAAGAATATCGCCCAATAGCACCCAAAAAGGCAAATGTTTTGGAGCTTCTTTACGTCTCCATTTGCATGCAGCTGGCAGTCTCAATAAGAGTTAACTACTCTGTTGTTGCAACAATTACATCAAACATAGTTTTTGTTCTAGAATATTTCATTCACGGTCAGGGAAGGTAAATTAATCGAATGCAACGCAAAATTAAAATCAAGGGCATTGTATCGATATACCACTACACGGGGTCATATAACCCATTAACATAAAAAAGCCATTGCAACACTTGAGTAAAGCTGATGCAAAAAATTGCCACAAACAGGTTGAA
>QOCX01001381.1:0-36231 GCA_005959815.1 Sarcophaga bullata | reverse complement strand
ACAACAAAAAAATGGCAAAATGCCTGTAAGATTTGGTATCACCATGTTAAGGTAATTAGGCTTATGCTATATTATGGCTTGATTAAGACATGACAACTGAAATCTATTTACAAATGATCCAGTTTTTACTCACATTTAATCATGTAATTTTTAATCCTTAAATTTTATAATACTCGGGTGTAACGCAAGTTAGAAAAGTTAGAATGAGCACAAGGACAAACGTATGCCAATTACTAACTTTCCAGCAGCCTAAAAAATGTTTCACATTTTCACTTCGCATCCCATCATGGTACTAAATCCGAACCCTGCCTACGGTGAATTTCGTGCCTTCCATTATTTCTGTTTTGAAAAATATTTCAATTGCAGCTAATTCAACGCAAAATGGCCACCGAAAACCTAGCAAAGGATATACATTTCCTGAATCGTGCTATTAAATATCAACAGCAGGGTATATTCGAAATGGATGATGCCATTACAGAAACCTATACAATGATTATAGGGGTAAGAAAGTTTGGCAATACCACGATGTGAGCTAACAATCTTTCAATTCAATTTCTATTTAAAGTCCTTCGAGACTGTGTCCACCACCTTGTACTCCATAATTACTATGCTGGCCATGCATACGGAAGTACAAGAGAAACTTTACCAGGAGATTATCGATGAGATTACGGATACTGCCGCAGTAGGGTTTAAACAATTGGAACATTTAAGCTATTTAAATATGGTTATCGATGAAACGTTACGTCTTATGCCTGCCATACCTATTATAGGACGTGAAACTTTGGAAAGCTGTCGTCTAACTGATCAAATTAATTTACCACGTGATTTTCCGGTAATAATTTCCATATTTCATCTACATCGGCGTCGGGATTTGTGGGGTCCGGATGCTGAACTGTTCCATCCTGATCACTTTCTACCCGAAAACATAGAAAAAAGGCATCCCTATGCCTATATACCATTCTCGAAAGGTGTACGCAACTGTATTGGTAAGATAGCTAGTCTTCTAGAAAGGTCAGCTTTAAAATTTGTTAGCTAAGAATGGAAATTTTCTTTAATTGTAGGTTGGCGTTATGCACACAATGCTTTAAAGGTTTTACTGGTGAACTTAGTAAGAAATTTCCATTTTTCTACATCATTTCCTTACAAGGATTTAATTTTTATTAATCAACTAAGCATACGTTTCCTTAAAGAACCAAAAATTCAAATAACCAAGAGACATAATTGACTCTCCATGTAAAACATGTAAATAAATAATGAAAGTCATACAAATTTATACTTATTTTAGGTACAAAGCGTATCTATATACGCGTTACAATTGGGACAATAAAGTTGAGTTTCTTGCAAATCATCAATGTAGTAGGGTATCATTGCACAGGGAAAGAATCTAAAAATCAAAAGAATTTCAAACTTTTAACCAAAGAAACTGCTTTTACATCACACTTACAAACAAAATAGAACCGTTGCCAATAGATGAGTCTTACAACTCGGTCGTATTCTCTGTATGGGCACTACTTCCTTGCGACAATTACAACATCGTACTGTTAGAGGCTTGTAACCCTGATCCGTCATAATTTTTTTTCTTATATCTTCAGTAAATTTATTTATTTTTTACAATTTTTTTTTTATAGAATCATTACTTAAAATTTTGATTTTATTTTATAATTTTCTTTCTTTTTTTCTTTTTGAAATTCCGAAATTTCATTAAAATTACACAAAAAAAATGAATTTTTGAATTGAAATCAATTTATTCAAAGGGTTGCCATTTACACAGACATTAAAGTTTACCCTTAGGGTTGTCACTGCTAGTTCTGACATGATATACTACAATTCCATGTTTAGGCATTTCACCCTAATCCGTAATATAGCCTAATAGTTCAAGTATAGGACAACGTATCCGAACAATGGAACCCCAAAGCAACTAATTTTCGATTTTTAAAAGAACTAAAACACCTCAATATTCACAAACATACATAATTGGTCATTATAAACCTTCAGTCAGGATTACAACCTAGTTTCTCACATCACCCATGTTGTTTGTGTGCTAATTTTATCCAAGAGTGGCAGCAGCTACAGTTTAAATTTGACTGCGAACCACACGTTTTTGGAGAAACTTTTCATGACAATATTTATTTACTCTCAGAGTTTTTGTTAGAAATCTGCTGAGAGCAAGTAGCCAAAGGAATATTTTTACAAATTTCGTTTTGCTAGAGTTTTCTGAACTGGGGATTAAACCTTGTCCTCACTCACATCTACTAAGACATCACATTACCTAATAGACTCCGACAACTTCAATTACCTCAAAATAATCCATTTGAGCCGACAGTGGAGAAAAACACCAATGAGCAAAGCACTATATCCAATACAACAACCCAATACATTTTCTCACTGTTCGTAAATAACGGCAATTGGCAACACTATTATTCTAGAATCTTCTACAATCGACCAATCGTCTGCTAAGCAGGAAAAACTTGATCAATAAAAGAAGAATTATTTAAGGTTAGTGGTGGTATATCTTAACGGAACCAAAAGTAATAAGCAATTGGATCTCTTTTACAAAATCAATGACCATTTTCCGGAGTCACCTCTATCAGAGTCAATTTATATCCATAAAATTCATCACAATGGAAATCCAAAGTATGGCAATTTCTATAACCAATCCACGGAATGTATCAATTTTACTAAGGCCTAAATGAAGCTCTAAAAGCTAGATAGGAAAAGTAGAGTTCCAGGTCAGATGATCGTGCGATGAGGAGAATGGGAGCAGATATTTGGAAAGGGAAGAAATATAGGCAAAGATTTTTGTCAAAATTTTTTTTTTGAGAAATTACAATATTGCAGGAGGAAGTTAGTGGCATGTGTCAGACTATCAAGAAATAAGAATAAGGTTGGTAACCAGCTTTCTGACAGGGTTCTTTAGACTTAAAGTGCACTTATTCAGAAAGGGGAATTATTTCGAACTCTACATGTAGATTCGATGATGATGACAAGAATCACATGAGCGGTGTAATGAACGGCCACGTTATTGAATCCCATGAGAAACTAATGCATCCCAGATGGATACATATCAGGTGCTGAGAAAGGAATCGGGCTTGTTGATACCTTGAAGCATTTTTCCAGAAGGGAACATGTTAGGTGCTGGGCAGGAAATTGGACTTATTGATACATCGCAACGTCCTAATGTTTGTTAAGGCAATTGGTATAGATGAGACATTATAGGGATATTCATAAAGCCTGAGCTAAACGCAAGTTATAAGAAGAGTTTACTGTTGCATGAAGTCGAGAACAAGAAAACCGCTTTGGGAAAGAGAAACTTGAAAGCTGTTTTGCACGTGATACAGACCACATTATAAGAAAAACTGAACTGCAGGTAAATCATGCTTTTATTATGTTACATTAAACACTTGCAATATTTGGAATCGAAACTGAAACCGTATTTAACGTGTCAAACCAAACATCAAAGAAGTTTTCAAAGTCAATTATCAACTGAATGAGAATTGAATTGAATTGAAAAGAAATAGATTATGAGGCCTAAATTTCTTTAGCAAATAACTGAATAAGATAGCCAATGATGAAAAGCTTAATTAACCATAGCGGGCAGTGAACAAACATTAGGGTGGTACATACTATTTGTGAATGTTATTTAGGGTGCAGGTAGTTAGTGTTGAAAGTCGTGTTTCTGTAAAATTTCTGTTTGTCGTAAGCCCTCATTAGATATTGAGTATACACAGTTTACTATTCGCCCTCTTCTACACAAATAACTTGATATGTCGGACGACTTGTTACATCGCCTAAATTCTCCTTAAGTGGTATATTTTTTAATTGTTTTTTTTTAGGAATATTGGGGTTGGTTAGTTTGGCTATGTTTTTCCTTATACATAGGCCTCAAGAAAACCGTTTTAATTTATAATAGAAATGTGAGCTTTAAAGATTAAAATAATAATAATTTGAGGTAATAAGTGTACATACTTTTTTTGCTCACTGTATGAAGTTTGCATACTGTTTACTTGTTGTACTAGACATAATTAAAACGAATAACTGTGATACATTTCTACGCATTGTTTTATCGTTTGAAGGTTTAGAAATTCTATTTTTTTTTTTAATATTTATTTAAAAATGTTTAAGTCGCAAGCGATTAATACATTTAATATGACTTTAAAACTTATTTTATAAAAATACATTAAAAAAAAAACTAAAAATGAAATGTTTTTTCATTAACAACATTATTGGTAGTTTTTTCTTTAATTTTTGGTTTTTTAAAGTTTACATTTAAAATATTATGGAAGTTTATTATAAGCAATCATACATTAAATAAAAATAAAAAAACAATACATTTTGGAATCACAAACAGGCATTCAGGACGGCCTCAGTTATCGAAGGTACCAATATAGGCATTGCAATTAGGACAATAATGATTGGCACTTTGGCAGGAATCCATGCAATAAGGTATGCAAACACAGGGCCAGCAACTGTAATGAAAAGAAACCAAAAAAAGGGGAATTTAGTATTTCGAATTAAAAAAATGAAGAATTTAATTTAAATAGCTAAGGTTCTTGAAGTTGCCAGGCAATACATATTTTTAACTTCATGTTGGACACTGCATTATCATTCAATTTTAATACTAGAATTTTGCCTAACTACTACTTAACTTAATACATTAAGGGCCATTATTACAACTTGCTGTTAAACTTCGGTTTAGTTAAAGGCACCTTTAGCTAAAGGTAACTGTAAAATTGCCTTTAACTTATTTTTTGTTTTTATTGTTATTACAACCTACACATAAAGTTAACATTTTCAAAAATATGGCAGTGTCGGAGCAATGCCGATAAAACTATTCACTTCTTTTTTTTTTTGTTGTTGTTGTGTTTGCTCATTTTGTTTGTATTACAAGTTGTCATATTGAAAATAGTGGATAATATGGCAAGTTCAGGAATAAACTTAACTTTAAAAGTTACCGGTGGGATGATCCTTTCTTTAGCTTAACGCTTACTTCTATCTTATTGGCCACTAATAATAATGAAAAAGAATTTATCAGTTAGGTTCACAACCTTGCTTCGGGCAACACTAAATTTTGTGTGTCAATTTTATACATGACTGGTGGGACTAACAGATTTTTGAGAAACTTTTCATGACAGTTTTTATTTAATCTCAGAATTTTTGTCAGAAATCTTCTAAGAGGCAGTCGCCGAAGAAATATTATCTTCATAGTTTGTTTTGTTCGACATGTCTGACTTGGTGTTTGAACCGTGACCTCACGTCTAATACGTCAACATACTACCTACCTACTAGACTACCATGAGTAGTAGGTCTCCTTGTTTTACTCTAGTGATTGCTGACTACCTACCTACTAGACTACCATGAGTACTAGGTCTCCTTGTTTTACTCTAGTGGTTGCTGATTCTCCAATTGTTTAAAGTACCTTTAAAAATTATTTTTTTTTGATCTTGAAGATACCAACTTTGGGGCCAATTTTAAATTTCATCTGACAACATTTTCGCAGAAGGTGTCTTATCTAAAGCTTTCTACGTGCATTTCGTATGTTTAAGGAGCACCTCATAAAAAATTCTCGGAGACCAAAAGATTATCATAAATATGCAAAAACTAAGGTTACAAAAGATAGGATCATGCCACGTCCAACTTCGGTCTGGCAATATGGGAGTAACTTTGCCAATGAGTAATCGAATTGCACTTTCAGTGGAGAGTTGCAAGGCATGTCAGGAATACTTAGCCTCTTTGATTCTCAACGTTTTCAAGGGAACCATTGGAAAACATAACCATTTGGTTTTTTTTCTTTTAGGTTACGTTAGGTTCTTTGTAGCATCAGATTTGCATATCACAAATCAATATCCAATATGGAAACAGATCTAGCCTGATATGGATACGTGCAGAATAAAATTTGTCTTAATTCGGACCAGATTCCATCTAAGTAACCTAATTGCAGTTATAAACGAACACCGCTCTGTGGGTACACAAGCCATGATACTGAAAATATCAATTAAAAACTTCTGCAGAAGCTTTAGCAACGAGGAAGCAGAGAAAGAGGCAACCAAATATCTTCTCTCTCATTGACTGGGAATTAAGAGTCCCAGAAAAAGAATTTCTGGGCGCTCAGAAGTTATTGACAGAACATGTCATGCCAAAGACGAGGACAGAAGACACACCTTTATCAAACTCTCAGGCTGCTTAGGTGATGAGCATTACAATTGCGATACTGCTTAGGAATGAATGTTCTTTTTTCTTTTAAGCACAAGTTCTTTTCAACAGCTGTTGTACATTTCAGATTAAAAATTAAATTGTTTAAGAACTGACATTTGGAAGACAGTTCAAGTTTCAAATTAATTTTTAAAATTAAAAAATTTATTTGTTTAAACACATAAACAAGAATATGTGTCTGTGGTCCAAAACAAGCACTCCCTTTATTTACAATGCACCCTCCTTATAGGCAAACATTTCATCTTAAGACGTATAATTCATTATAATTTTAATTAAGTTTTGTTTTGTTTTTTTTTTCTTCCTTTTTCCCTTATCCATTAAATTCAATTTTATTTAATTGAATCATCTTTTGCAGTCTTATTGTATTTTTAACCCAGTTTGTTGGCATTTTAAAATGTATCACACTCGTGCAAAAGTGCAATAGTATGCAGCGATGTCATATATTTTCTGCTGCTGGGTGCCAAGATTGATAATTAATAATAGAAAAATTCTTTGTTTATTAACACTTGCATTATTTTTTATTTAATTTAAAACAATTGTTTGAATTTAGAAAATAAAATTTCATTCTAAATACTTAAGATTGGCTTGCTCTGTAAACTAAAGTCTTATAATCATTTACTAAGTACTGCCTGTAAGCATATGGGCATATTGTTTTTCTTCATTGAATGATTCAACAAGTTTTTGTTTTTATTTTTTTTTTTAAATGTTGTTGTGAAATATTTTACAATAACAACTTGTTGTTGAAATAATAACAATGACGTTAAATAGAAAAAAAAAAAAAAACATAAACAAACAAACATCGATAAATATTTTCATTTTTCATTATGAAAACCGAGCCTAATTACTATCACACTTAGCATGTCGTTGAAATCGAAATTATTCTCAACTGACAGGATGATACGTCATCGCGTTAATGGAATTAAATTTATTGCCCTTAAGTGTCATTAAATACAAGCTACTTAGTTACGTAGGAAACAATTGCTCTCGATTGCATGGGTTTAAAGTACAGCTTTAAATAATATTGTGACTCATGCATGTTATCGAAAATGAAAATGTTCCGCTTTAAACCTGTATGTTTATGGGACACCACGCATAGTATACATAAATCATTGCAGCTTTAAAATCTGATTCTTTATGAAAAAAAAAACTTTTTAAAAATACTTCACAAAGAAAATGTGGTCTACTGGGTATATTGATATCATATCACAATTGTGTTATAAACAGAGTTCTCTATGACTAAATCGATACCAATAACACTCATCCATTATCGGTTGCAGAAGTCTGATAAATGCATTGCCTTAATAACACGTCTTATGATTCATTCAGTCATTGCTTCT
Organism: Sarcophaga bullata; assembly: GCA_005959815.1. Classification (NCBI taxonomy): domain Eukaryota; kingdom Metazoa; phylum Arthropoda; class Insecta; order Diptera; family Sarcophagidae; genus Sarcophaga; species Sarcophaga bullata. Next base: position 28,684 of record QOCX01001381.1, on the reverse strand, counting down.
ATTGGCTATTTTAATACCTTTTTTAGCCTCTAATAAATCAATTAAGAGAGTTTAAAATTTTAGACGATTTGATAACTCTTTGCTGGAGATAACCTTTCCCTTTCCCGCCAAGTCTCAAATGGTTAAAAAGCTTGCCGGCAAAGCCAATCGCCTCTAGTGCGAATACCGGTAAAGACAAATAATTTTTATTTTGGTTTTGAAAATTTTGAAGAACTTGAATATGCCGACAAATTAGAAAGAAAAAATAGGTAACCCTAGAACTATATATAACTGGACCGCTATATATTGCCATGCGGCATTTTAGGCCACACGCCTATAAATCGCCTTACTAGCGCCTTTGTACTAAAGCAGCTTAAGAGATTTCCTTCTAACACGTACGAAATCTTACTAAAACCTTCGTGGCCGTCAATCCCATTCCGATTGTCAGGAGTCTTTTGACTTACATAGCCCAACAAAATTTTTCTAACCAGCAGCTTGACTATATTTTTCTAAAGCAGTTTGATGCACTGAATCTGAATATGGCCAAAAAGCATGTTTTTACTTTTAATGACGCATATCTCGAAAACCTGAAGTGATGGAACAATTCTGAAATTCAGGTTTAGCAGATGAGATTCAGGTAGTCGTCGTAATCTAGTTGGTAAGGCTCAGATCAGACATCTCTAGCTATAGGAAATATGGAAAATTTTTCTTTGGCAACTTCCTTTCAGCAGATTTCTGGGAAAAAATTCGGGGAGTAAATAAAAATTGCCATGAAAAGTTTCTCAAACATCTGTCGTTCGGAATCGATTTTAAACTGTAGGTCCGCTACACATCTATGAAACTAGCACACACAACACAAGATCAGTCGTTCGGAGTCAACTTTAAACTGTAGGTGCCGCCATTCAAATATAAAATTAAAACACACAACATAAGTGGTGTGAGAAGCTAGGTCGTAATGCTAACTGAAGCGTTGTAATAACCAATTTTGTATGTATGAATGTCAAAGGGTATAGAAAGCTTTAGCGCTCAAGATCTCTTGCTCTGAATCAGTTCTGCAGCGTAATTTATGGTATTAAGGCGAACTGCGTGATGTTCTACGAGTTAGACTTGCCGGGGAAATTCCCTAACTTATCTTATACTCAATTTTTAAACCGCCTATGTAGATTTCTAAAGAATTCTTCGAGCATATTGTAAATTTAAGAAAATTTTAGTTTATGCAGGATTTGAACTTAGGTTCTATAACAAGTTTGGAATTTTTTTAATAGTGATATGGGGTAGTAATTCCTTGAAAAATATTCTGTAATCTTAACATCACACGTTGAAGTAGTTTGTTAAGGTTTTTTGGTAGATATTTCCAGCCTTTTGCTTCACTGTACTTAAACACAAATGGCTGTTCAAATATAGTGTTTGTCGTTATTTTTTTTTTTGTTTGTTTTTCTTTTTTGTTTTCATTATTTATTTTTTAGCTTAAAATATATGCGTTATTCTTATTACAGAGGTTTTCAAATAGAAAGGTGCAGTGGGGAAATAACATTTTCTTTTCAAAAAAAATTTTTTTTATCTTTCTATTGCCACACTACTGCTACCTTAACTGGTTCTTATCATTATTAATTCAATTTATATATGCCGTGAATATTTTTTTTAATCACTTTAAAACACTAATTTATAACACCATGTTAAATTCCAAGAACTATTGCTTACTGTACTCCGATAATGATTTATTATTTATTTTTCTCGAGTACTTACATGAATAGGCACAGCACTAAGGCCCAACAGTGGGTCCTTGAATTGGCAGTATGCTTAACGGTGGTCAAAATTTCAGCATGACATGAGGGGCAAGTAACGCGTGTTGGTTCATTGCCTATGGGCACCAAGTTGGGTCGTGTCGTTGTCTGTTTACGGTTGATTGTTGTGGTGCGTGGTGCGATAAGGGCGCCTGTTGTCCCGGCTGAATACTTGTGCCGGTGTAAACCCGGTTGTGGTGGGCCATTATAGTATGGTGGTGGTTGAGACTTATCCATTTTTATATAAAAAAAAATTCGTTTGTCTTTTAAAAATTTATAAAAAAAAATATTCTCGTATGCACACGCGTCTGCCCTATGCGATCTTTACTTTTCCAGTAATAATTTAAGACTAAATACTGCTTTAACTTAACGTTTCAATGTTATTTCTAAATGCTTACATATATGACATACATGTGCATACAGATGTATGTACAAATAAATTAAAAAAATTAAGTATGCCGTATAAAATAAGTTCGAATGCGAATGTGACATGCACGAGTCGCACATTCAGTTTGTTTTTACTTTCTTAAAAGTGTTCAGTATTCGTGTGACGTTCTGATTTAATACCCCTATAAAATCTATGTACACGTATAAGGAATAGAGTTGCCATATGATTTGTTTGATAATATACAGTATGATCATGTTGATATTCCTTTTTTAGTACTTTTCAGGAATATCTGGCATTACACTACTTCTCTACTCTCTTTTTTATTTTTTTGTTAAGTTTTCTTGCTAAGCAGGTTTAAGCAGGGTGTAGTTGCCTAGTAACAACGCTCTCTGCAAAAATGTATTGCTCTCTTGAAAATAATTTAGTTGTCGCATCCTAGTCTTTCTGCTGTTGCATGATCTTTTTCATTGTATTCTTAGTTTTCTTAACATTCGATAACTATCTTGATAATTTGCTTGCCCAGCATTTTCACTTTAGGAAGACATTCCTGTAGCGAAAGTCGCATTGGTGACTGAGACATTATTGTGGTCCTAAAATTTGATGCTTTAATAAATATTACCAAGTAATTTTTTCATTCTCCGTTTTTGTCCGTTTTTGATGTCAAAAAAGTATGACATGTTTAGAGACCAATTGTCGAAACCATCGATAACAATCACTTGCATAAGATCGGTCAGATTGCTAAAAATCTCTGCAAAATTAACACATTTTTTAAGTCGATTATGAATATCATGACAGTGCCTTATGATCGAACGGAGCGTAGGACAGCGCAAAATCTCTACCAATTCAATAATTAAAGGCCTATGTTTTGGAGCTGATAAAATTAAAAATTTCATATCTTTACAGATGATAATTAGCCGTGGCGTTTAACCATTAGAAGAAGACTAGTGCCCTAACTAGACAGAATAAAAATCAGCCAACTCGAAAATCTTAGAAGGAAACAAACAGGCAACGCCAACTTTTGAGAAAATATAGGACTTATTAACTTCAGTAAAGCAAGGCAATTATATAGGTGTGAGGTCACGTGCTTTATGACAGCTTTATGTTCCTTAAAGGAATGAAATAAAAAAAGACTAGTTAAGAACGTTAGGCTACAAATATCGGTAATAAATCAGCTCCAGTTCCCACGGTGCCTTTAAGTTTTTAAGCATAGACCCTTTATAAACAGATTATTATTTTGTGTGGCAGCAGAAAAGTCTGTGTTGAGCTAGAGGTTGAAATCGAAATTCCACCTCAACCGATTTACAACTTTTATTTGCAATTAAATAATGCCGCATATTTAATCATCATACAAAGACCCTTTAGTATAAATAGAGTGACAGAGATGTCTCTAGGATCTAATTTAAGTATACGATTGAAGGTATTATTTAATTTTGGGCCAGGTTTGGAGTCTAGTAATAAAATTTGTCAGCGATCAATGAATACATTTGCCTGATAGAAAGCATAACAGGGTTAAGAGATATTTCTGTATTCATGTGTGGATTGGTAAGCGATAGGCATGTGCCTCCTATAGCAGAGAAAGTTCATTAGCTGTGTAATTACCAGTGATATTCCCGCGATCAAGATCCCATAGGGGACTGAAACAAAACAGTTGCGAGAGTTGATTAAAGCAATCGTGACATATATTAACCAGTTTAGACTTGGGGTTTGCACTCGAAAGAGTCTGAATAACGTCTGGCTGGCTTAGAGGATAGATTTGAAGTCAACGTAGTCTAGTAGGTAGTGTATTGGCTAATTAGACGTAAGGTCAGACATTTTGAAAAAAAATATTTCTTCGACGACTTGCTTTCAGCAGATTCCTGGCATAAATTTTCAGAGTAAATAAAAACTTCCATAGAAGAGTTTCTCAAAAAAAAATCTGTTATTCGGAGTCGACTTTAAATTGCAGGTTCGGCCACTCAAGTATAAAATCAATACGTACAACATAAATGGTGTTGTGAGAAGCTAGGTTGTAATCCTAACTGAAGGGTTGTTATGACCAATTATGTATGTATGAAAGGGGTCAAAGGGTATACAAAGCTTTGGCGCTCAAGATCTCTTGCTCAGAATCAGTTCTGCAGCGTAATTTATGGTATTAAGGCGAACTGCGTGATATCCTAAGAGTCGGACTTGCTGGGAAAATTTCCCAACTTATCTTATACTCAAGTTTTAAACCGTCTGTGTAGATTTCTACAGAATTCTTTAAGCATATTGTATATTTAAGAAAATTTTAGTTTATACAGGATTTGAACGTAGGTTCTATAAAAAGTTTGAAATTTTTTTTAATAGTGCTATGGGGTGGATACTCTAATTCCTCTACACAGATTTCTACAGAATTCTTGGAGCAGACATAAAATCATTATCGATAACATAAATTTTATGAAATTTATTTAACTCTGGTAACCATATTTCCTATTTATTTTGTTTATTTGTGTGTGTGTGTATGTGTTTGTATAACTCTTTCAACACGATTGTTTTTTTTTTGTTTTTCTTGAAAATTGAACACAGATAACTGATAACTTTTTATCTTATCATTGGTTATACTATTATTAAAACATATGAGATTAAAAACTAGAAAAAAAAACGAAAGACGAAAAATTCGAGGAAATAAAATGTCTACGAATATGCCAAAAATAAATGGGGAATTATTTTTTCAAATTAATAACATAAATGATCGATATTTATGGTGATAGTTTTTTGGAATTATTGATATCGATAATAAAAATTTGTTACAAATTATTAATGGAGTTCTGTTTTATTGTCAACTCTTATGATTAAATACATAAAATGTGTTTTTAATTCTTTTTTAAACTAATAATCTAAACAAAAACGCGATAAACTACTGGAGTTATGTATGAAGTGCTTGTAAACCAATAAGACCCTGTTGAAGAGGACACCTGTCTCGAAACGAGTGCCTATAATTATAGGCTTAAAAATTACTTGCTTTTTAAGCGGATATTTGTTTAATAAATATTCTTAATTAATTTCATTTATTTACTATTTTAAGTAGATTAGCCAAATAACTTTCGTAAAAAAATTCCCCTTGATAGGCCCCTAAAAATTCAATGAGTCATCGGAAAAGCACACTCTTTTTAAGTTTAAGTGTCTCAAGAGAGTATTTTTTTTCTATTCATTCAACAAAATAGAATAATTTTTTGAATAACAACTACAACAATAATAATAAAAAGGTATTTATTGTATTGTTTTTATAATTCTTATCAGCAAATCTATTCAACATACGTACGTACTGTACAGGTATTACACTCATCCCCCAGGAATATGAAAGCGGTCGTATTAGTCATTATTTTGATGTTCAATTCATAATGATAAGCAGCTGATAAGGCCCATCCAAATGCTATGAAAAATATTCTGTTTTTAATATTTTTTGGAAAATGTACGAAGATATATTGATTTTACAATTAATGGGTGACTAATCTTACATGAAAGAACCTTTAATTGCTGCAAGTTGTTGTAGAAAAGTTGTTAGTTTTTATTGTTGAGCTCTTTAATATCAAGGGTGGTGCAATAGCAATGTTTATTTTGTACAAGGGATGGTATTCTCTAGCTTAGATTTAATTGTGGCATCACAGTGGGCCTAAATGCTGGCACTTCTTTCGAGGGGGTCCTCTACCTAACCTAGCAAGGTTTATTTTGGACTAAGGATGGTTTTCTCTAGGCAATGGTGAACCCAGGGTAGATTTAATTGTGGTATTACAGTGGGCCTAAATGCTGACCCTTCTTTCGAATGGGTCTTCCACCTAACCTAACCTATTGTTGACCTAAAAATCCCTGCATGTTGTCATTACTGTAATACAAACTTGGTTGCAACGTAGGATATGTTACATAACATTCATATATAATTGGCCGTAACAACCCTTCAAACAGGATTGCGGCCTAGCTTCTCACACCACTTATGTTGTGTGTGTTAATTTTATACATGAGTGACGATACCTACAGTTTAAAGTCGACTCCGGACAACAGATTTTTGAGAAACATTTCATGGCAATTTTATTTACTCTCAGAGTTTTTGCCAGCTAGCTGCTGAGAGGATGATGTCTGATCGGGGATTAGAACCTTGGCCTTTCGTCTAATAAGGCCAACATACTACCTACTAGACTACGGCGACTTCAACGACGTGGGATATGTTACGTAGTTTTTATGAACATTGTATTGTTGGCTCCTTTTGTATTTTATTGTATAACTTAGTACTTGAAATTAACTTTTGTACCAATTTATGAAGTATTAAGGCCTTCTGGCATTTGGACATGAGATTAGATTAGATGCTATCACTTGTCCTAGAAATCTAACGTCGGTTAAAATGAAAACTAAAATTCAAAAAGTCTAAAGCATGATAGAAAAAAGTTCTAAGAGATAACTGGGTAAAGATAACAGTATTTCAGTTTAAATAAATATTTGTAACATGTGGCAATGCTACATATGCTTAGAAAGATTTACTATTTTACCATGACTAGAATAACAATTGAATAGTGCTTGCAATGCATTGAAACTTGTGATCGGAATCCATAAATTCGCTATGAAGAGCAGTCGTAGGCAGTTCTAGATGTGCCCATACACCCTGAAATATATCTTCAAAAACAATAAAAACCTCAAAGTTACTGTTGAAGGGAGCAGAGTAATGTGCTTCAGTTACGAGCAGTCGTCGTAGTCTAGTAGGTAGGTTGATGGCTTATTACATGCGAGACCACGGTTCAAACCCCCTGTTCAGACCTCTACAACAAAACGAAATTTGAAAAAATATTTCTTCGGCCACTTCTTCTCCGCGGATTTCTGGTAAAAAACTCTGAGAGTAAATAAAAATTGTCATGAAAAGTTTCTTAAAAAATCTGTCGTTAGAATGTGAGAAGTTAGGTCGCAATCCTGCCTTTAGGGGGTGTAAAGACCCATTGTGATGTTCTTGGACTTAAACTATTGAGAGGCGAGCTTGTTGAGCAATTATTCTCAGTTTTTGGAACAGTCTACTGAACGCCAAGCTTCTTCTATTTGAGCCAACTAGACTATGTTTGTGGATATATGTGATCTGTAGAGTACATGAAGAAGCCCTGAAAAAAACTTTACAGCTGCCATTGGTAGAAAATACGTTGACTACTTGACAAACTACAGCAATGATCGTTTCGGTTTGAGGTCCACAAATTGACATGAAGGAATCTTTAAAATCTTTTAATATTCTACCACCCCCTAAATAAATATTTCACACAAAAATTCTGTGTATTTTACACTTTAAAACCCAAGGGTTAGCAGTCATTCATAATGACGCTTGACAATCATAGCTTATAGTTATGCTGTTGGACAGGGCTTATCGACCATCGCCCGTGCAGAATATTAAATGTGACAGGAAATGGGTGTAGCGTAACGCTATCTGTTGAAACCACATATTCAGGTCATCCAATTCAAGCGAAGTGGGTACTCAACGACTTTTAGGGCACGCCGTTGAAAGTGATGGCTTGATCTACCTTGGAACCTATTTCAGTATACCGTATGGAGTAATAAAACTAAGAAGTAATAAGAAGTTATTTTAAGCTACGTTTAAAGCTGTTTCTGCTAAAGAGTCGTAACTTTCTAACTAATGAGTTTAAGTAGGACAAATCGATTCATAATCGAATAATCGATATTTATCAAATATTTAATTGCTCTGTAGACTTCATAATAACACTTCCTATTTCGATTTATCTTTTTTATACATTGAATTTAGGATATGTAGCCATTTGATTGAAGGCGTGAGTTTATAACTCTTAGACGTAGTCCAGCGAATACTTATTGCTGGCAAACATTTTATTTTTGCTCGAAAACCCTGCCTATTCGCTTATAATAAAAAATTTGCTTCCAAAATATGTTTAAAATTTAAAAAAAAAAATATCTTTTTACCGTTAAATGAAATACATTTTTAACCAATCTGGTAACTTTATTAGTTAAATACAACAGCTTTTAACTTTTAAAAGCTTTGTATGTACGAAACGACTGTTAAATTCAACAGCGAAATATGTAAACAAAATATCGGTTGTTGTTGTTGTTGTTGTTCTTAATAAAAATTTCAACACACGTTGCAATGCTACAAACACCAGTTGCAGGTTAGAGTGTGTCATTAAATAATTTTTGTAAATATTTTGAAAAACTTCAAAAAATAAAGAAGAAAAAATAAAATAAAAACAATAACAATAACAATAACAATAACAACAATGTAATGAACAATAAAACAATGTTAACGAATTGTTTAAACAAAATATAAACCATAGGGTCATCTAAGTTTGGAGTTTTCTTCCATGGTGGTTTGTTTTCTTTTAGGTTAGGCCTTAGTCTAGTCAATTTACAAAAAGTGATTCCAATCACTTTTCAACGATAAACAAGTATTTGAAATCCTGCATCAAATTAGTGAATCTATGAAAATCATATTTTAAAAAATTGTGGAAGTTATCAAAAGTCGACTGTCTTGACAAGCAGAAAACCGTCAGATTGAATTCCTTGCTCTCGTTCTATCGAAAAGCGGAAAACCATAAAAGAAAATATCACGGTTTAGAGATTCGTCAGCGATATCAATATTATGTCGCACAACTTTGAAATCTGAAACCGTTTGAAATTCTTTTAAAGCTCGCTTACCCCTTTCGAAACAATTTCACTTTACGGCTGTGAAATTGAAACCATTCTACGCTGTACCTGGATGTTGCAGTTCCACCTTAGAATGACGTCTGTCTCCTGGTCAAATATAATACTAAACGACAGCTTACGGACATCGAAAAGAAAACTGACATCAGGAGACATACGTGGAATTTAAACTGTATAGTCTCCCACCACACAAATTAGTTTCTTACATCACATTGTGTGTGTGTGTTAATATTATCCATATCGCCTCTCAACGTCAGTGTTGAGAAATTTTTCATGGCAATTTTTATTTACTCTCTCTCAGAGTATTTGAAAAAAATCTGCTGAGATCCAGTCGCCGTAAAAATATTTTTTCATAATTTCGTTTCGGGTGAGATGTCTGAGCTAAGCTTTCAATTAGGAGCTCTCATCACACTACGTACTAGAATACGGTGACTTCAATAATTATTATTCCAATCCCAATATGGCATTGGCGTTTTTAATAAAAGAATCAACACCAGTAGGCGAAGATTTTTGTCCTCTAGATGATTTATTAAAAAAAAAATATGATACATTATCATTGCCTGTTTAACTTGTTTTTCAAAACGTAACTTGCACTTGAAAGATACTGTACGAACAATTCAAATGCAAACGCAACAGTTTCATACAATTGTGCGTCTCTTTTTCTTTTATTACCGGTTAAAACAGAAATAGACACACAAATAATAGAAAAAAATTAAAAATAAAATTGAAAAAACAATTGTTTAAACAATAAAATAAAATAGCAAGTAAAAGTAATTTTATTTGATGAAGTTTAAGTGCAATAAACAAGCCGTCAACAACGAATCGAAAGGAGCTACAGACTTAATTCTGCAGCTAGGAATTTGGCTGGATTACAACCCTAGGATTACAACCTAGCTTCTCACACAACGTACGTTGTGTGTGTTAATTCTAAATATGAGTAGCGGGTCTTACAGTTTAAAGTCGACATTGAACGATAGATTTTTCTACGAAACTTTTCATGACCATTTTTATTTACTCCCTCAGAGTTTTTGCCAGAAATCTGTTGAGAGGAAATCACCGAAGAATTATGCAAATTTCGTTTTCTTGGAGATGTCTGACCTGGGGTTTGAAACGAGTCCTCATGTCTATAAGCCAACACTACCCACTAGACCACGGCGACTTCTATCAACAGAAAACCTATTTTAAAAACAGTGTATCAAGGTTATAGAATATAATTTGATTTATTCAAAGGGTGGCCCGAAAGATCATTTATTCGACATATTCGCCCAATAGCCAGGCAGACTATATTTACCAAATTCATATTCCAAATAAATTAAATTGTTGCTTTATTTCGTCCTCATGGTATATCTTTTCGCTGTTATTTCGTCATAATGACACTTATTTTGCATTGGCACCCAAATAACTGCCACAATTCTAGCAATAATGGCGGGCACTTTTACAATTATCGATACAATATGGCAGACAGCAGCAGTAGCTGTAAAATAAAGATTTTTTAAATCTGAAAAAAATAGCTTAGAACAACAAGCTAGGACTAACGTTGTAAAACATAATATCACTGCCACAATATGAGTCATCATGCTACTTTCATATTCACATCTAGTCATCTGACTAGCTTTGTATGAGGGACAGTAGGCGAAATGGGAACGTGAACCAAACTGGGGACGTTGTATAACTGAAACAGTAAGACTCTGAGTGATTAAATTGTAATAAAAATAAATTTAAAAAAAAGCTTAATAGGCCTTAACAAACGTTTTTTATGACAAATTGCTTTCGATTTGGGTTGTTTTTTATTCATAAGAAATACCACAGCTCTCTGGATTAAAATTTTTTCTATTTTAAGGTTTCTTGTTGTGAAATTATATTTTTTAATAAATTTAAAAGAAAAAAAAAAAAAAACACCTATTGCCTGTGATGGTTGTATGGAGTATATTTGTCTATTCCACGTTCCCGGCGACGGTCCATTTAGTTATTCCATATGCTGTAGTGCGGCGTAATTCACTCGGTCTAAATCGGACTAAAACCGGTGGTTTCGCAGTTGGATCTCTAACAGGCACTGCTTCGCCTGGCAAACGATTCTCCATCATGTTTACTTGTTCCGTTTTAGTGGCCATTTAACGCCGAAGCAATATTCATATTTCGTTTAGTTGGAGATGTCTGAAATGAGGTTTAAACCACGTCTATTAAACCAACACATTCCTCACTAGAATACGGTGACGCCGTAAGTCTACACAAGACTTGCATTATTCCTTGGTGGTCTTCTTTGTATTAACAAATAATCTTATGTTTTGTAAATTGTATGCTTCTCGCCACAATAATCGACAAGAATTTTCAAGAACTCTTGGAGCCCAAATACGATCTTAGGACACAAACATTTTTTAATGCCCACCACCACTTGCTACAGAAACGTTTCATAAAACCCGAGTTTCAATGCCCACCATCATTTGTCTTACGACAAAAACGTTTCATAAAGCGCGAGTTTCGAAAACCTTGTCTGCAAAAGAAGTCTCCACTGCACTAACGAAACAGTATTACCCAGTTGAACATTGTGTAGCGCACTTATTATGTTAAACAAAGTGACAGACAACCTAAAAACAGTATTTTTTTTTAAATTCTATTTTATAATCGAAAGAAAAAAATCACCACACACAACCGTTAAACTGCAGACGTAATCGTAATCGAACGTATAATCAATTGTTGGCGATTTAATTTTAGTTTGTCCGTTAAGCCAAACGGTTGTCTTTAAAATTGAAAAAAGAAAAAAAAATTAAAATTTTTTTGTTTTTTGTCTAAAAACTTAAAATAATTAAAAACAAAAACAAAAAAAAAAATGATTGAAGAGAAAGACATGATTGAAGTGAATTTAAATTCAAAACTTATGCTTGTAGACGATGATATTATGGATATACGCCTGCGCGAAGCTTCACATTGTATAACGAAATCCTACAGTATAAACGATTTGAAAGAACGCGAATTGGCGGAAACTAAAATCGATAATCATCAGAAATATGCAACAATAGCGGGTAGTAAGAAAAGCTCTCATAAGGTATTGGATAATCCGGATATCAGTTGTCTGAGACAAATGTATTGCCCCGATTGTCAACAGCGTTTGGATGCTGAAAGTGTACGTTTTGAAACGCTATTGTCGTGGTAAGTTGGATGTTACGGTCGCCAGCTTTGGTTGGCGAAGGTTTTTAGGCAAGAGAATTAGTTTTAATTGCTAGGATCTTGTGAAACCTTCCAAATTCGATTTTCGAAAGCCTTTTATAAGGGTCTGGTGCACCTATAAACTCTTTGATAGTTGAAATCTTTTATCTTGAAGCATGCTGCCTACAGTCAAAACATAACTTATAAGCTAAGAAACGAAGCAAAAATCTTCAGGCATTGAATGATGTAAGAACAGAATGCGTGATTGATCGAACATCATTCAAGGGCTGTTTTTATGTTTGGTATTTGGGGTACGTCAGAACCCAAACCAATAGCACGATATTATAATCCAGTACCAGCAACAAAGTTTATGACGATTTTGTATGTCTTGTGATCGAAAATTTTGCTGCTCGCTAATGCTGAAGGTCTCTTATGTTTCTCAATGCTTTCTTCACCGCCTGTACCACTCCTACAGAACTCACACATGAGCGCTCAGAATACAATATCTAGTAGGGACAATCAGCAAGGACGTTAAGCGCATTTGAAGTAAAGTTTGAGCAGCAGTAAAGTTTATGAAGTCTTTGGACGTCTTATTACCAAAAAATACGAAAAATTTGCTCCTCCCTAATGCTAAGGCCTTTTATGCCTCTCGATGCCTGCCTTTAATAAATCTGGAAGATCAGCTGCTTCAGTAGAAGTCCAGGTGCTTCTTTTTTAATAGGAGAGTAATAGAAAAGTTTTTCACTCTTCACTGTCTCTACCACTCTTTCAGTGCCTATTGGCTATCTGAATGAGTCCAATATATCATATATGAGTTCTCAGAATGTAATGTCTAGTAGGGACATCAACCAGGATGTTAGACGTTTTCTAGTAAAGTTTGAGCAAACCTTTCCGAGTATCACCCACCCAATTTTAATTAGATTTGTCGTGTTATTTTCCCAGTATTGGGAACGTATTCGCAGATTATCAAACCCAAGCTTGCAGGTTCTCAAATGGATTTCCATTTGAAATTTGAATTGATTTGAATTGATAAGAATTTGACTGAAAGTTTCGTGCAATGCTTGTCATTGTCGTCTTGAACCTATTATTTGTTACAGTACGAGTGTATAAAACCTCTCTGACTATTTGCTAAGAGGCTTTGGATAAAGCTGAAGGCCCTTTGTTGACAACAAGCAACTTGAGTGCTTCTTTACTGAATCAGATTAAAAACTTGCTCTCCAACGTAAATAGGATTAAACAGACTAGACAGAGGTGCCGTGTTTTCTGGTACTTAAGATGGTGAATTAAGACGAAAGATTTTAAATTTTAGTTTAGAAAGCATACCTTTTAAGGCATTTCTACTGGGCATTTCTTTACAGCCAGTTAAGTTTTAATGCTTGATGACATGAGCGCCTAGACATCAAAGAAATTTTTTTTTTTTTTTTTTGTTATAATTTTTTATTTATTGTTTATGAAATTTAATTATTTTTCTTTTTTAATTTCAACGCATTTCTTTCAGTTGTTGCCATTGTTCCCCTTTAGTCGTGTTTACCAATGTTGCCTAAAAGCGCTCCATAGGTCGTAAGGTTATCTGTAATAAATGTGGCAGTAATTTGGGTATGGGTTACTGGAAACGTTCCTAATTAATAATAGTTTTTTAAATTACGTTTAAAATTAGTTTATAAAAGTTAAAAAAAATAAAAACAAAAAAGAAATTAAAAAAATAAGAAAAAATTTTTTTTTCTTTGTTTTTATCACAAAAAAACCACCGTTAAGTGGTAAATAAGTGGAATTATTCAATACGCTTGTAATAATGCATTAAGACGGTATGTTTAGGTTGGCTATTTAAGCCCAAAACTAATATAAGCTTTTAACGGTAAACACGTGCTTAACATAAGTGTTATGTCGGTTTTGTTTCTGCTTTTGTTTGTTGTGTATGTAAAATGCATTGTCATTGTTTTTTAAATGAAATGCGTATAGTTTTTGATGTTGTTTCCTTCCGCATTTGAAGTGAAATGTGATGTGTATGCCAATGTTTAATGATTCCAAGTGCCTTGTTTAAGTGGGTCATGTTATGTGTTATGCGATTTAAAGTGCTCTACTTATTGGTAAGGTTGTGGGAATTATTTTCAATTACATATGATTTGAATAAATAGAAAGGCTTGGCTTTATTATGCAGTTTTTTTTACGAAATATTTAACAGAAAATCTCAAATTTTTTTGGTATTACAAGGGTATTTAAACTAATTGACGATTGGCCTCCTATAAAATAAGCTTTTTTTCAATCATAAAATCTTTTTATTGCAATGAAGAATTGTTTGGTTTAACCAGTGAAGGGCTATTTACCAGAGCAGACATGTAAAAAAACTTTTATTTGAGATGATGTGAAATGGTGCCTAAAATTCAAAACATAAGTTATGTTGCCTAACAGATTCGATTATTTTGCTGGTTTTTCTTTATAACATCAAAGCAAATGCTTACTTGAAAATCCAAAGAGCATCATAGATAAATAGCGCTGCCTCTTGGAAAGCAGTATTACTCAAAAGGTTTTTCTTCACTCCTCCTAATACATTTTCATTAATGGCAACGTAACTTGGTAACGATTGATGGCTGCCTGTTGGCCTAACCCCTGGTAAATCAGACAAGCCACTTGCAATTTCTTTTAAGGAAAAGGTGGTAATACCTGGTAACTATAGAAGCTTTATAGAAGCCAAAAAAGTTACTCATATTAGATGATAAGGCAATCAAACTCTTAAAAAATATAAGAAGAAACACTGACTGAGAGCGGTGTAGCCGAAGTAGGAAATATTTTCCTCTATTTACATAGTGCCTCAAGCTGGATTTTGTGGCTTCTTCGGCACAGACAGGAAAACACAAGAGTAATCGATAAAAGAATTATCACGATATGTTTTATTGCCTTTTAATTATGTTCCAGGGATTTGAAGGAACTTGTTTACGAAAATCACACATTTTTACGCAGAACTCGTCTATTACATGGAGTACAATACTAGTGAATCGAACACTGCACTACCGATAATCAATCACATTGTTCGCATGTGGAATACTCTTCCTATTATTTTACCATATGAACGGATTCAAATATAATTTTCAAAAAAGCTATTTTCTCTTGCCTTCATACTACGATCATTTTTTGTATCAGTTTGAACACATTGGAGGACATTTTCAGAGTGTAAATCGTTTTAAAAAACTCCCTTCGTGAATTCATATATGAAACCGCCTCCTGGCCATACCACCCATGTTGTGTGTATTAATTTTATCCATAGGCAGCGAGAATTACAGTTT
Organism: Sarcophaga bullata; assembly: GCA_005959815.1. Taxonomy (NCBI): domain Eukaryota; kingdom Metazoa; phylum Arthropoda; class Insecta; order Diptera; family Sarcophagidae; genus Sarcophaga; species Sarcophaga bullata. The sequence goes on along the minus strand of QOCX01001381.1, from coordinate 13,454 downwards.
AAAGTCGACTTCGAACGACAATTTTTTGAGAAATTTTTCATGGCAATTTTATTTACTCTCTCAGAATTTTTGTAAGAAATCCGCTAAGAGGAAGTTGGAAAAATTTTTACAAATACAAATAAAAATATTTCTTAAAAATCTAAATTTATTTCCGAGTCTTACTTAAACCCACTCACCGACAATTGTAGCAAATATCAGTACACCAGCCAAAAAGTCCGCCACTACAAATAAATATTCGGCATCATTTTCCGGTGTCGGTGTCTCACCGATCGTTGTCAACGTTAGCGTCGACCAATAGAAACTGTAGATATACTGACGTTGCAGTGTACCATTACGTTCGCCCGCTAAATTGTACACCCAGTTGTCGGTACCGAAACCGAGGGCATAACTTATTGCAAAATACATACAGGCATTCCAGTGTATCAACACCAGTATGACCAACACCACTTTTCATATACGGAAGGCATTTGGATAACCTGTTGCGGTTTCTGTACGATTGAACCATTCCCACATGCGTGGCAGACGCAACAAACGATTCAGGCGTACGATGACAGATTTTTGAGAAATTTTTCATGGCATTTTATTTCAGAATTCTTGCCAGAAATCTGCTCATGTTTCGTTTTGTTGGAGATGTCTGACCTAGGCTACAATTGATATATAGCGTCAAACGTTTCATTGCCGTTTAATTAGCCGAAATGGTGATATCAATTGGCAGCCAAGAAGCTGCAATTTGACACCGTTGGACTATTTTCTGTAAGGCGTCGTTAAACAAAACTGTTATGTCAACAAACCAGAAACAATTGAGCAATTAAAGGCCAACATTCGTGATATCATTGCCGAGATACTACTCCATACAGTCGTTAAAGTCTACGAAAATTAGTCCGATCGAATGAGGTATTATGGGGCCAATCCCGGCAGCCATATGAATGAACATTTCTAATCTAATCTAAACTTTTAAATGACCCACCCTATATTTCGCACAGTAAAAAAAAACTTTACTTGTGTCCAACTTTGAATAATCGTTTGTTATGATATAATATCAGGCTTTCCTAATACCTCGTAAAAATGGATGACCGACCAGCAACCATTTTCTACTTGGCATCTGTACGAAGAAGTGATAAAAATTTCAATTTATAGGATGGTTTCATCGGCAGTTATACCGAGTTTTGTTTCTATTAACTTGTCTATGGTTTTCCGTACACAAAAAATTCCGAAAAAGAAAGATTTTGTTGAACTTAGTATATTTTTGTATTATTTTATACGAAATTACATTTTAAAGAATCTTTAAAGGCAAGGTAAAATTGTCTCTTAAAATACGACAAAATTGAACGCTCTTAAGAACATTATTTGGTCTCTTTAGGAAATTTGTTTTAAAAGAATTTAAAAATAATTCATAAAAAAAGAAGAAGAAAGAACGCGTCGCCAAAAAAAAAAAGTAACAAAAAAAATTTCTTTTTGTTTGCTTTCCGCCTAACGAAATTCATCAACAATTTTTAGTTTCTTCAGCTAAACGCGCTGTGATCATAAACACGCACACTTTCACTTACTATTTCAAATCGTTCTGAAGCCAATTCATTTGAAAACGTGAACAAAATAACAAAAAAAAAAAAGAAAACCGCTTTGAAAGCGAATTTTGCGAAATGCCACAAATTGAGGAAATGATTGATGTTAACTTGGATTCACCCCGCACACCGGACGATGATCATAAGAATCCAAAGAAATGCATCACTTTCAATAAGAACGTCGATAATATCGAATACGAGGGTGAGGATTCGGTTGATTTTTTATCAACACCAACACATAGGTTACGTACCTGGTCCTCTCTGAGCGGTAAGGAAGATGATGGCACACCTCAGTTGCGTTATTATGCAGTTGGTCCCAGTACGCATCAGTTGCGTTGTCCACTGTGTAAACAAAGAGCCGATGCCGAAACGGTACAGATGAGTGGTGCTTTGGGTCAATTGAGTTGTCTACTGTCAATGTTGTCATGGTAAGTTTAGTTATTGAGTCAGTCACTTCGATTGCATTAAAGCAGTTCGTCAGATAATTCCGAGAGTTGGGATTGGAATTTAAACTAACGTCAGTCTGATTAGGAAATTAAAAAACCAACTTTTTTCGTTATTTGTTGGAGTCAGTCTAGGTCTTCAAATAGCAGCCACTTTTTAACTCGGGTACTCCGACTCTAGAGAGATTTTAACACCTTACTATTGACTTCTTGTCTCTGCCATGACCCTTGAACTGCCTCAAGTATATGTCACTGCGGAGTCTAGTCAGTTTTGTTAAAAGGTAACGATTGAATCTTGCTAGGACCACGTAGATTTCAATTTTCAGTAGATGATTTTCCTTGAGGGATAAGTGTAAGCTAAGGCCTACGCCAACGAATGAAGGAATCATAACTCTTCTAGGTCTTGCTGGGATTTCAGTTAGATTTCTAACGGTTGTTAACGGATCACATGTTTGTTGCTACAATACGACTATTGTAGGAATAAGGAAGACGGAGAATCTTTGCAGTAATTTTCCTGCAAACGTCTGTCTCCATCAAAAGCTAGGTTCAGTTAGTTTTAATGAACGTGGCTAACTCGGAAATGTGTCGTTGTCGAGTCATTAACTATCGAATTTAAATTTATCAAGTGTTACTAAGTTGGTTGGTGTACTGAATCATAACAAGATAGGGTTGCCATCTATTATTGTATATAAAATGTTTAAGATTGTAGTATTGGGTGTAATAGTGTGGAACTTCGCTAATTGAGTTCTACAGTCTATAGAGAGAGCCATGAGACAGGAACCCTCCTGAACACATACATAATTCTTCATTACAATCCTACAGTCAGCATTATGACTTAGCTTCTCACACCATTTATGTTTGAAATTCATAAAAGAGTGGCGGGGGACCTACAGCTTAAAGCCGATTTTAAACGACAGCTTTTTGGAAAACTTTTCATAGCAATTTTTAATTACTCTCAGAGTTTTTCCCAGAAATCGGATGAGAGCAAGTCTGCACAGAAATATTTTTTCATATTTCGTTTTGTTGGAGGTAGCCGACATGGAGTTTGAACCGTATGCTCATGTCTAATAAGCCATCATACTACCTACTAAACTTTGGTCTAGTATTTCCTTTTTTTCCGAGTTTTCTGTTCATATTGGATTGACTTTTCCGTTTTAAAGCCGTATTGATTACACGAAATTCCGTCGGTTCTTTGAACGGTTGCAGCAGTTTGAATTGTATTGCGTTCTGGAGGAACTGGGCCTTTCTAAGTTGGCCTAATTCTGATGGCACTGTACAATATAGAATGTTGTCTGTTATTATTTTACAACAGGAAGCTACAGTTTAAAGTCGACTCCTAACGTCAGATTGTTTGAGAAACTTTTCATGGCAATTTTTAATTTTTTTCTTAGAGTTTTTGCCAAAAATGTGATGAGAGGAAGTCTCCGACGAAATATTCTTTCAAATTTCGTTTTGTTCGAGATGTCTGACCTGGAGCTGGAACTGTGGCCGTACGTCTAATAAGCCAACACAATACCTACTAGACTACAGCGATTTCCTTGGGGAAGTAGAAGTATATTCCTGTTATATAGGCATAGTAGAGGAAATAAATGAGTAGTAAATGCGGGAGGGTGTACTGAGCTATTAATGACCATACACGTCAGCAGATTATTTTATTAAAACGATTAAAAACTGCTTATAAAATCCTTAGCGGGAAGGGGGGGGTGTAGTATTTGAAATTTCTTTTATGTATAGGATTTATGATTAACCATTTAATATGTACATACATACATAGATACATACGTACATAATACGTATACATGTTTATTTATATTTTGGATATAATTTAAGAAAAAAAATCTTTTAAAACTTTTAAATTTATTTTCTTTGAATATATTTTCAGTTGTTTTCCCATATTTTCGCTCTCATTCGTGTATATGTGTTTACAGAGTCGTTTGAAGAGCAAGAGATTGTTTTGCAATAAATGTGGAGGCCATTTGGGTTTCTATTGGAGGCCCACATAGATTGTGTGATGAAAGAATGATTTTTAATAAAAATTTTTTTTATTTTTTTTTTATAAATTTTTGTTGTTTTTTTTTTTTTTTTTTTTTGTTGTTGTTTAATGAAATTAATTGAGAAAAAATAGAATGTAAATAAATACAATATTTTTGTAAAATAAAAATGAAAACAAAAACAAAAACAAAATTAAACTAAAAATTCAAGTTCAAATTGTAAGAAAATCTCTTTCTTTTAGAATTTTCAATAATATTTACAAGACAATACAGTGCCTATGCAAGTGATCTCTAGTGACAGTTCTTTGCTCTTAAAAATAATAAACTGTGATGACGTTGGTTTTCTTAATTTGATTTTCTCGTGTGTTTTTTTTTGGTGATAATGTTTGTGTAGCAAATTAAATAAAAAAAAAAGAAAATTTGAAAAGAAAAAAGAAACAAAAACAGAAAAATAAAAATAAAAAAAAAGAATTCTTGTTTTCTTTTCAAAGATGAAAAACACTTTCTCAGTAAAAAAATTGTGTCACAGACAATCAGTCACTACGCATTCGCAATTTAGTTGATGATTTGGCTGTTTAACGTTTTCTCAAGTTAAGCGATAATGACAAATACTTCTGCCCAGCACAACAGTGACAAACAGTCAACGAAAGCCTTAGAAGATATTTTACCGGTGCTACCGAAGAATGTGGGCCATTTACAAAAGGAACCCGTTGAAATTGTTTGTCCCTCCTGCCATCAAACAGCCGTAACACGAGTTGACAGACAAGCTGTCACTATAGTGCAACAAATAGTGGCTGTCATTAATATTGCCTTATGCTGGTAATTGTATTAAAATTTCTTTTTACTTTAAGATTCGAAATGTTTTTCACATTCCTTCCCTTCCCTTCCCTATTAATCTATTTAGCACTCCTATACGTTGGAACGGTCGCCATGATATCAATCACTGATTCCAGCAAGTTGTGCTGTGTTTTATTGGCCGTAATATTACGTTGAGTTGGTATAAACGCCAACTGTTTCGCATACAGCGTTCGGATGTGGAAGAGGAGAACAGGTGGCAACGTTTCCGTAAAGTTGAAAAGGAACAATTGGATCGAAGTAAACAAATGCATAAGAAAATGGAATTAAAACTTTCATCATCTGCCGTGGAAGACACAACTGTTACGAATGAAAATAAATAATTTTCTTTTTCCTTTTTTTTTTAATAAAATTTTTTAATTTAAATGCGATTATTTTTCTTGTTGTTTTTCTATTTGTTTTCTTTTATAAATTTTATGATTTGTGTTTAAGAACTTGTGCACTTGTTTGCTTTTCTATTTTTTCTTTTTTTTTCCCATTTGGTCTTATGGTTTATGTTCAAAAAAAAAAAAAAAAAAAAAAAAAAAAAAAAAAAAAAAAAATTGTAACCAACTGATGCGTATCATGGCATGACATCATAATGAAAATGGAATTTTAAAATTAGAATAGAACGTTAAGGCAGATCAAAAACAAAATATAATTAAAACAGGGTTGCCAAAGCACACAAAATGGCATCAATTTCAAAATAATATTCTTTTAAATTGGAGGCCAAATATTAGTTCTCTTCTATTTCTAGATAACAGCATAATTTATGTGTAATGGAAGAAGAACAATCTCAAAGTCAAAGTATAACTCTGGCCTGGAGAATATCATGTAGCGCAGGACAAGGTTAATACAAGCCACACTACACACAGTTAGGGCAGACTCCTTTAATAATCTGCGGCTTCGTATATCGAAGGAAAGAGTAAATCCTTCGAGGGAAAAACTAATGCCAGGAAATATTGCTTTTGAACGTGGTAAAATACTTCCAAATCGACTAAATGAGGCAAATTCTGTCATAATAGGCGAGGAAGAGTAGACTTAGGGATTTAGTCTAAACAACTAAAGGCTAGAGACTCTAACAAAGCCATAAAATTGATTGTAAAACAATTAAAAAAAAATGAGTTGATTTTAGATCAGTTGTCCTGGCTCTTTCCCTCCTCCAACAATCTACTTTCCTACCGGTGGGAATAGAGGCCGTAGTTACACTAAGGCCTTGTGTCCAGAGCGATGGCGGATAGGTCTATGCTACCTACTACCGCTTAAAGTGGAAAACTCTAATGCTCAGCAATTTTCTGGCAAAAAATTTCTCAAATCTTTTATTTGGATTCGATGTTAAACTGTAGGTGTCGCCACTCATGGATAAAATTAAAGCATACAGCTTGGGTGGCATAAGAAACTAGGTTGTAATCCTGACTAAGGGGTTACATCACTTATGCTGTGGCTGTTCATTTTATACATGAGGGGCCAAACGACAGATTTTTTGAGAACTTTTTATGCCACTTCTTATTTATTCTCCGAGTGTTAGACAGAAATCTGCTTGAGGGGAACTAGACTAAAGAAATGTTTTTCATACTTCCTTTTGTCCGATATGTTTGAGGTGGGGTTTGAATCACGGGCTTTAGTCTAATAAACCAACACAGTAACTGCTAGGCTACGGCTACTTCTAGGAAGTTGAATTTTCTGAAATATATTCAGGATAAGCTTTTCTGAGTAGTGGATGAACTTCCCACAGATACTGTTTGACTAAAAACTCGCTGAATTCAGAGGTAAAAGCCATTAGGCTCAGTGACTTTTTCACCACAGATCGATTCATCCTAGATCAGTAGATCAATCAACCGCTTAGATAGAAGAAAACTTGTCTAATGCAGACTAAAACAAAAACGAAATGGGGAAATGCTAGAAATGCACTAAGGGGTTAGAAATAATTTCTCAAACTAGAATTCTTAGGCTCGTAAATATAAAATTCTGAAATAAATTTTTTTTTGGCAATTTTTTCTTTCCTATGAAAGTATTTTTGTTTATTTTCTTCTATTGGAATTAGAAAATCAAGCTTCTTAGAAGCCTAGATTTTATTTCCAATTGATTTTCAGATTTCTAGAAGTTGACAATTTTTTTTTTTCTGTTCTTTGGCAATCGCTTTACTAAATAGAGCAGGTTATGCTGAGATTTTCTAAAAGAGATGAATTGTCTTCTCTTTAGTTTTGCACAAATTTTCTCTTTAGAAAATGGAAAATTCATAGAGATTCTCTTTGCCAACAGATGTTTGCTTTAGGCATCGAATAGATGAAAGAATACTTTTGAAAAAAATTTGTAGAATTTTAGTATAAATTTGCTATTTGTAGGGAATATAAGCGAAAGCATTTAAAAAAAGAAGAATCAAGTAATTAAAAAGATTAAAAATAACATTAAAAAAAGAAAGAAAGAAAAAAATAAAAAAAATACGAAACAATTACGAAAACGAAAATAAAAGTTTCAATAAAACTTTTAAAAAAATATTGAGAAAGTGTTTGAATTGAAATTAAAAGTGTTTGACTAAGCCATGACCAATACCAATGAACAAAAACCAGCCAATGTTGAGGTGGTCATTGATAAAAAGGCACAAAAAGCGGGTGAAAAAATGCTGCTCGCCCAGAAGGAGCAGGAAATCTATAATAATTTTGTATAAATTATATTTGCAACACTTTAGTGGCACCTACTTGAATCTGACCGATAGCCAGCGCTATTTAATTGTCCCAGCTGTGGCATGCAAGATATGAGTGAAGTGGTAAATGAATTGAAATGGTGGGCAACGGAAATTAATCGTTTTCTAGGCTGTTTATTTGTGTAAGTGAGGCACAGGGGAGAGCGAGCATATGAGCGTTTTATGATGGGAAATTTAAAATATTTTTTTTTTTTTTTGTTTTTTTCTTCGTTTTTTTGTAAATTATGCTGTTGTTGTTGCATGGACTATAAACTGCCATGTAATTCCAGTGATTGTAATCATTATTGTAAAAATTGTGGCTGTTATTTTGGTCGTTCGATGAGAGTGCCACCATTGAAGAAAGTGAAAAAGACTTAAAAGGGAAGATTGTGTATGCAGAGTTTTCAACGAAATCTTTTTTTTTTGTGTTTGTTTTTGTAAATCTTTTTAAACTTTTATAAGCTGCTTAAAAATAAGGCATTTAAAAAATATTTTTTTTTCTTTTCTTTTCTTCTATGAATTTTATTCATTATTTTTCGTTTTCTTTTTGTATTTAATTTATATTTAAAGAGCATAGCTATACGCGTATGTCTATTTAAAAATATTTACTTTGTATAAGCCATAATATATGTAAATACACGATATACAATATATTTTAAGCATTATAAATATTTAAGCTTCTTCACTAATACAATATAAACAAATAAAATCCGTTGAAATACAAAAAGCAAAAAAAAAAAAGAAAAACAAAACTCTCTTAAATCTTATGCTCTTAAATTCATCATATGTTTTCCTCAATTTTCTTAAAAAAAAAAAAAAAAAAAAAAAAAAAAAAAGTCGCGTACAAAATCTGCTCTCCCAGTCAGCATCAGTACCGAAACGAACGTTTTACAAACAACTATAACGCCTGTGTTGAAATATTTTTATTTCTGTTTTTTTTTTGCTTGTGAAAAAGTAAGTAAATTTGTTCTGTTAATAATAATTTAATTATTAAAAAATTTCAAATTCTAATTAATTTCAAGGTTATTTTAATTACTTTGTTTACGAATTGCCTCTTTTTTTTGTTTTTTTTTTTGTTTTTCTATTTGCTTTTACCAGCCATTATTATGTCGGATTCTATACCAGCACCTGTATATTTTGCTGTCGGTCCACAACCCCATGAAGTTTCTTGTCCATTCTGTAAACAATATGGCAAAACTATAATGAACGTTGTTTCTTTCGTTGCTGCTTAAGGGTCCACTATTTTCTTTCGGAATGTGGTGAATACTTGGGCTCTTACAGACGTCCTCAGTTGTAGTTGTTTATAGTGGTTAATGTATACGTATTCTGCTCTCTTATGTATTGAAACTTTTGTTTGTAAATAAAAAAAAGAATTTTAATAATGAAAGAAATAAAACAAAGTTGTTTCTCTATACTTAATGCATTATCCGGGCGGTTTGGCTTGTAATGGTTTGACTGACATCTTCGAGTATTGCCTTTAAGAAAAATTGGTGATGAGACATCTTCAAATATAGGCATCCAAACTATTTTCTATAACTCTAGCACATAAATCAAGCTGAATTGAATGAATGAATCGTATTGCATTGGCTTATTAGACGTGAAGCCATGGTTTAAACCCCAGGCATACGTAAAATATTTCTTTGGCGATTTTCTCTCACACTGTAAAAGCTCTAAAAAATTTGTCGACTTTAAAGTGTAGGTCCTGCCACTCACGTATAATATTAACACACATAACATAAGTCATAATCCTAACTAAAGGCTTGTAATGCCGAATTATATATGTATGTATGCGAATTTGAGCCATGCCATGAGTTATGCTGACTTTATGGTCCAATATGGCTTGTAATTTAATCGCATACAAATAGAATTTAAGAAAACCTTACAAGATAAAATCTGACGCAGTGAAATTGCAAGATCTTGGTTTCCAGTTCATATATGACCCATGTCAGATGAGCATGCCCTTAAAACACTGATGCGTAATATCCATAGAGTTGTCCTATTGAAACCACTTGTCGTTGGTATCCAAATTATCTATTCAAGCCAAATAGAAGATGGTAATCATCCACACAAAGTGCTCGCCGTAGTCTAGTGGGTATTGTGTTGGCTTATCAGTTAAAAGCCTCAGATCGAACATCTCCAACCAAAATGAAATATACAAGAAATATTTGTTTGGGCGACTTCCCCTCAGCAGATTTCTAGCAAAAAACTCTGAGAGTAAATAAAATTGCCATGAAAAGTTTCTCAAAAAATCTGTCGACTTTAAACTTTAGATCCCTTCCCGCATGTATCAAATTAACACACACAATATGAGAAGCTAGATCGTAATTCTAACTGACGTCTTGTAATAAACAATTATGTTTGTAGTATGTATAGTGCTCGCCGTGGACTGGGACCAATGTTGTCCTCCAGGGAATATGTGCCAATGACGCACCCAGTCCAAAATCCACATCAAACAGCGACCTTTTCGAAATGCTGTTGTATTTTAAATGGATGGGTATAGTCCCCCATTCGATAATTGTTTGTTCACATACCCCTTTCACACAGAAATGGGACTCATTGCCAAGTTGTGGTCTGCGAAAGGCTAAGTACTTGTCATCGACATGATATTGATTCGAGTTTATCCACCATATTACGAATTAGGCTATCGGCAGGCCAATTATTCATTTCGATTAGATAGGGAAGCTTTCAATTGTTACAAATTGCGATCAAGTTTTCATTGATTTAAATCAGCAGGACGAGAGATGTTTTATGGCATTCCCTTGATCCTTAAAGACACATAAAGGAATAAAAAAGGGTGCCCAGAAAACAATGAACCTAGCTTCCCCTCATTTTATCAAAACGTTTCCTTTTCAATTACGATGTAACAAATTTTAAATTCAATAGTTATGGAAAGCACCATATGTTTATTAATTTTATCGTTATTTTTTATTTTTCTCTTTATTTAATACTTATTAGCTCTGCTTTAATAATTTCTCACTCCAATCTAAAAATTCTAATTCTTTTAGTATAAACTAAACACCAGTTTCAATTCCAGTCATTCAAATATTTTGGTTTCTTTGAATGCCCAACTTGCCGCCAATTGACTGCAATAGAGCCCTTGGTAGTCCATTCACGATTGCAGCCACACCAGGTACAAATGCAACAAATCCAAAATATGGAAACACTAGAAATGAACAAGAAAACTAAAGAGAAACAAATAACAAACAAGTGGCATCTTTAAAGCCAGCTGCTCGCACCACTGCAGCATCACCATGCTGGCGACACAGGGGGCATTTAATGCGATATGTTGATGGACCAACGGCATAATAACGTAAACGTGGTTTCTCATGCTTGCTATGGGTATTCTGTAATTGGGTCACACTACTGGCCGTTACAGTTTCATCAATATAGGGCACCAAAGGGGCATCGCCATTATCTTCATCCTCGACCACTACAATATTGGCAATAATGTTCTGTTTACGTTCTTCTGCAGTTTGGGCGGGTATTAATTTGATTTTGATTTTATCCCGCACGGTTGTTGACTCCATTTGTTGCTGCATATCGACAGAGTTGATTAGAGGTACTAACTGTGCTTTTACTGAGGCATCACTCACAAATGAGGCAGCAAATACTTTGAAAAAAAAAGCGAAAAAAAAACAGAAATTTAAGAGAAAAAATATTTTTAAATTTCGAAAAGTCGTCTTAAGAGTATGAAAATATGAAGAGAGCCATCAGAGAGTGATCATAAGAACGGAAAAGGAAATTTTTTTTTTAAATATTTTTATATGCAGAGCGAGAGATATTACTGTGAGCGATCAAACAATAGAAATGGTTTGTTATAGACAGGGTTGCCTTAGGATTATAAAGGAGAATTTAAATGAAAATGGAAAATAAACTTTATGACGGGCAGTTGAATTTTCGGCAACTACATACATAATATACGCAATTAGCTTCTCACACTACTTACATATGCTGCGTACATGAGTGACGGAACCTACAGTTTAAAGTCGACTCCAAAGGACAGTGTGTTCTCAGCACAGTCTGGGGGACCTGATGCGCTGATCGTTTACAGAGCTTTCACTTGTGGCACCCTTTCTTACCTGTGTGTTCTCGGCATTGTCTTAGGGTATGTCTCTTTGCCTACATATCCATGTAATAGGATCTTCAAATAATTTGCCATTTCCCGTTAAAATGGGAGTCATTATTGGATAGGCTGAAAGGAACTTTACGGCAGCCTGACTGTTCGAGTATTTCAGTATTTACTCAGAGAATATTCCCCTACTGAACGAATTTTAACACAGGATAAACCATACTTTACCTAAAAAAAGTAACGTAGCCAAATAAGGCGAGTCGCTGTTTCTTTTACCTCTCTATCTCAGCAACCATGGCAATATTTAGGAATGCAAGTTCGTAGAGATGCGTCTTAGTCTAGTAGGTAATGCGTTGCCTTATTACGCTTGAGGCCGCGGTTCAAATCCCAACCGAGATATTAAAAAATATTTCATCGACGATTTCCTCTCAGCAGATTTCTGTTTAAAACACTGCAAGAAAATAAAATGGTCGTAAAAAGTTTCTCAGAAATTTGCCGTTCGGAATCGATTTTAAACTTGAGGTCCCTCTACTCATGTATATTAATAACACATACAACATAAGTAACAGGAGAAGCTAGGTCGTAACCGTGATCGAATTGTTGTAATAACCAAACTTAGTAAGTAAGAGCGAAAACGATATTGATGGCCAGTATGTGTGGCTAGACTGACTGACCATGAGCCTTCGATCCTAATAAGTTTGAAGCATATGGCCCGAGTTATTATTAAGCTAGCGGAAGACCACACAGCCAGGCTGTATGGAATTCTTAGTCTTTATTGATTATCAGTATTCCTGTTCAGATTTTGGACTTTCATTTAAAGGAAGTTGAGTTAATTTGTTGATTTTCACAGGGATTTTGATTGGCTTTCCATATTGAAATCATGCGAATATAGTCACAGGGACTAGACGTTCAAGTAGATAGTCTAGGAAACCATACATACATAATTGGCCATTACAACCTTCAGTCAGGATGACGGCCTAGCTTCTCACACCACTTATGTTGTGGGACCTACAGTTTAAAATCGACTCCGAACGACAGATTTTTTTTTTGAGAAACTTTTCATGGCAATTTTATTTACTCTCAGTGTTTTTGCCGGAAATCTGCTGAGCGGAAGTCGCCAACTCTCAGTGTTTTTGCCGGAAATCTGCTGAGCGGAAGTCGCCGAAGATGTCTGACCGGGGATTCGGACCCTGGCCTTTCGTCTAATAAGCCAACACCCTACCTACTAGACTACGACGACTACGAGTCTAGGAAGCCAGGAATATTTTTATTGAAACGCAAATTGTACGCAAAGTTTTTAAAGCTAGGACTTCAGAAAGTTATCGACCTCTAGGCAGATTTCGATATACGAAAACTATAGAAGCAGCCAATATGGGGAACGATAAACTGAGTTCCATCCGACTGTCTATTGAGCAAAGTGACGTTACGCTATCTCTTATCATTCCTTAATTACTTTTTTCTCTTTATTTCTCCAGAACCATTACGAAAAACTCATAAAGAAACGAAAAAAAATTCATAATTATCTTAATACCATGGAAAATGAATTTCCCAAATGCTCTTTCATCGACAGCTGCGGACTGACACTTCATTTACCAAATGGACAAATAAATTTCTTGTGCAAATGAATGGCGTTTGGTTCCGTTTTCTGCCACCACATCATTGATTTATAGTTTCACTATCTGAAAATCTACTTCAACTGGCTGGCTGACATGTGAATTACAAACAATGAAATCGATTGGATGTGAAATGAAGCAGAAACAAAATTTCAATTTGAATTTCTTAAGTTTTATAGGCAAACAACACACACACACACACACACACAAGCATATCGTTTTGAGATGCCAGCTGAAAAATATTTCGCTATTTCGCCTG
>QOCX01001380.1:4778-36258 GCA_005959815.1 Sarcophaga bullata | reverse complement strand
TTGCATATAAAGAAGGATATCAAAAGTAGAGGGTGAAAAATGGCACACATACTTAGGTACATACATACAGACATATTGCAACAAGGTTTTTAAAGGTTAAACAAATTTAAACTTGAACAGAAAGAACACAGACTGCTATTGGCATGCCACAATGTAGCTTTAATTTGTAATTGATTTTATGATTTCCTGTTGTCTTGAATTGATGCAATTATTGAGCAACAATATTCGTTTAGGTGTTCAAGAATTTTATTAATTGCTTCAGATTTGTGTTGAGTTCCTCCATATGAACAGACGTCGGTACAAAGAGAACATGATTACCACGTGTGGGTAATTTGTGAGAAGCAATGTACTAAGCAGAGGAAAATTGTTAGTAATTATTTTCAAGTGTCAATCTATAATATGCTAGGTGTAGTGGAAAATGCAAAAAAAAAAAAAAAAGCGCTAAATTCTAAAAGACGAGTAATTTAATAGTTGACAAATATTTTACTGTGAATATTTTTTGGGTTATAATTGAAACCTGAAAATAACTGAAACTTCTTTAGAAGCTGATGAACAATTTGAATACAATTTTACGCCTCTAATTTATATGAAATTGTTGATGTTCGTATCCCTATTGTGTTAAAAAGCCGAAGATATTGGACTCACCGGTGGTATTGGTTCCGACGATCTACTTATGACAGTTAGACGCTTTTGTTATTCCAAGTGATACGAACTTATGTTCAAGCTATGAAGGTCATTCTTATTAATTAAAATATGCCATATTCGTTTAGTTTAAATCAATAAATATGCGCATTGGAACAAGCGTATTAAATATATTGGTTTGAACGGATCTCTTAGTCAGGACTAAAAGTGCCTCTAACATGTGTTCTTCAATCATTCACTCCATTTATCGCATTTAGAATCGAAGAAATTCCATGATACATTTTATGGAATCCTCTTGTGGTATGCTAACCACGGAGGCAGGAGCTGGGAGTATATAAAGGCACTTTCATCTTTAAATATTAGAATAAAAACTAAGCATGCTAGTAGGTAGTGTGTTGGCTACTAACGGCTGTGAAACTCAGGCAGACGTCTCCAACAAAGGACGAAATATGAAGAAAAATATTTCTTCGGTGACTTCCGCCTCACGCAGACTTTTTGGCAAAAACTCTGAGTGTTAAATTATTGCATTGAAAGTATTCTAAAGAGCGAAGGTCGCAGCAGTTTAAGAGTTACAAAATCTGTTGTCGTTAAATGTCTTTATTCGTCTCGTCGATGGTCGAACCATCATGCGCATTTCTAAAATGGAGTCATTAATTGCTTTAATGAAGTTGCTTTCGCATCACCGATGTTTTCTGACAGTAACATGCACTTGTCTTTGCATTACTGTATCATCCAATTTTAAGACCGTACAAAGACATTTGAAACCAATTATCGGATAGAGAAATTAAGACACCCTCTGGCTGAGAGCTAATGATTGTTGCGATAAAGCAACTTCTATAGCCTAGGTTATGTTATTCTTTCAAATGTGCTTATATGGCATCAAAGTAATGCAAGTATATCGTAGTCCTAAGTAGCAGGTAGGGTGTTGGCTTATAGAAAACGAGCTAAGACGATTAGACTCTCAGAGTAAATAAAAGTGATCATTAAAAGATTTTTCTTAAAAAATCTAATCTTCGATAGTCGACTTTAAAATGCAGGATGGACAAAATTAGGCACCATTAGCTAAGGGCGTTGTGAGAGAAACTAGGTGGTAACCTAACTGAAGGCTAAGTAAGGTAATTAACCGCAATTGCTTCTCTTAACTGCCTACTATCCAAGTGATGTGGGCTGCAAGTCGGTTAAACTTGGATAGTTGTCAATGGATATAATGTCTGGACTGTTCGTAACTGCACATTTAAGGTTATAAACAACTAGAAAGTAATACTTAGTCTACAAGCCTCTACTATGTGGGAGATATAGTGAGAATAATAGGAAGAACATTTCTAAAGATCCACAGAATAGTACTGTTTATGGTAAAAGTCGACTGTTTTCCTACTAGCGAACCATAATATACACACAAAAGAATCAAAAAGCGGAATTGGATTAGGCAGAACAAAAGAACAGTCTCGCATTCTAACGGGACACTGCGCCGCCAGGATTACTGCAGAAGCTGTTATAATGTGGAGGAAACGGATCGGTGCAACACCCTTTACATGCGTGTGCCCTGAACTTCAGAACATTATCTGTGTTTGGTTTACAGAACGTTTGAAGATGGCATGATGCCGAACGTCCATCTGGAGTGCGTCATTTGGGCCCCGAGTGAAATTGCTACGAACGGCAAGCGACCGCACCTAACCTAACTACAAAAAGTATCAATTTAGTTATCAATTAAGCCTGAATTATTTACTCATTCTTTCTGCAACTCTTTAATCGCTTTGTCTCTTTCACTCTTCTTAACTAAATGCATTTTAGAATGGTAATTCTTTATGAAAAGTTTAGAATTTTTACAGCACCCTCCTTCTGTTTTTATAGAAGATGTTCTTCTATCGTATGAAAATGCTCTATACGGTTACACTCAACAACTACACCACAACAAAATTGAAAAAAAAAAAGTTACACGCGAACACATACAAATGAGATCAACATAAAACAATTGTGGAAAATGTGAGTGATACGTACTGTCAGGGGACAATAAGGGTTGATTATAGATTTTCCTTTATGTTCATGTAAATTTTTATCGCATGAGATTTAACTCACACACCGACTGTTACAGCACAAACACTTGCACGTTCATGCAGTTTTTGTACCTACATGCACGATAATGATTGTGTTGTGTGCAATATTGCGGCTTTGTCATGTCATAAAAATCGATACAGCTAGGCACCGCAAGTTTACGGTTCAGGTGCACATATAGGGCAGCGTACTTTAAGATCGACCTGAAGATATTGTCGTAATGTCATTTGACTTTCAAGTGAAGATATATTTAAATGCAAATGTGTTAATATTACCCTAATTCTTCACTTGGCCAGACATACATTCCTTGACTTACGGTACTGCTAAACGAGGAGGGTTCTGGTTTTTGATTCTACTTATCGAGATGCCACACTTCTTTCACACTTATGACGTTTAGAGCCATTAGTGCTGCCAACAGGCTTCCTCAATGACGATTGTAATATCATGGTTTCAACAAAATAAAGTACCCTTAATGGTCCTTTTTCTTAAAGAAAGAAAACACCGTGAAGCGGCGTAAACTGTGGACAAGTGGACAACTGTGGTCATTATTGAAGTTCGGGTATATTTTCCTGTCTGCTTAATGCAATAAATTGGAACCAGTAGTGCCAACAATCGAAGTTGTCTAGTCTAGTAATGTGTTGACCTATTGGACTCAAACTCGTGGTTCAACTGTTTCAAAAGTTTCTCAAAAATCTATCAATCGGAGACAATTTTAAACTGTAGGTCCAGGTGTAAGAAGCACGGTTGTAATCCTAACTAAAGGGTTATAATGACAAATGAAGTTAGAAAGTGTCAGCAAAAAAAATATAAAAAAATTAACCTCAAAACTACGGACATTAATAGTCAGTCACTTGAAATGTCAGCATGCCACCTTCAATTTTGTGGCTCCTGAAGGTTTCTGAGGAAATTTTATCCGAGAAGGTCTATATTTTGAGAACTTATCAAAGGCAAGAATGATTTTGTAGGTTATCAAATAGTCGTTACCTACTTTACATAACAAACTTTACATAAAAACAAAAACAACAAGAACGAATCATAAAATAAAGACAAAAAGAGAAATAATAATACTAAAAAATAAAATACAAATGCAATACACAATACAACAACAAACAAGAGGCAAAGAAATATTAAAATTATGTTTGTCGCACTGGGTGTATTTCAAATTTAGTACTGGTGAGAATACGAACAAAGAACGATTCATGATGCCTCAACTAAAAAACATTTTCGCTTCATATGCATGCATGTATGGTTGTATGTGTATGATTATATCATATATAACATACATACATACATACATACATACATACATAAAACGTAAATACGTAAATTTACACTTTATTTTATGATTTCTTTTGCTTTGCAAATGAATATTTGCGGTGTGTGTGTGTGTGTCTTTCTTTATTTCCTTTTTCTTGTTTTTTGCCTCACAGTAAAGAAGGCAAGCAAAAACGCATAAAAATAAATACGAAAGAATGAATGAATGAATGAATGAATGAATGAAATGTAAACTATTGCTGCAAAAGAAAAACAAACAAAAAAAAAACAGTGAAAAAATATATAGGATTTGGATATCTTGCACAGTGGTTACAAGGCAGACAAAAGTGAATTACTTTTTAAGGAATAAAGGCAGACTTATTAGACTTAAAATGATTTAGAAAAATGAGTGCAACATAAGACTCTGGAATAAATAATATTGGACAGTAAGTTCTTTGCTTGGCGGCTGAAGAACTATGCACCGAGAACGGTTTTTAATATTTCAAGGACCCTTTAAAACGGTTTGTTCCTTTAAGACTGTAATTTCATTTCAATTTTGTTTTTATTATTTAAAATATTTGTGTTTATTTCCTCTCAGTTCTGAACATAATTCTCTACTTTTATGACATACGGTTCAATTCACAACTTGCAACTAAAGCTCCTACATTCCTCTCTGGAAAATTATGTCATACGCCATCTTGCGGGAGTAAATATTTGAATTAGATCAAGGCCAATGAACAAAGGGCTTATTAGTCATCATTTCATAATTCCAAAAGTGGCCCATTACATGTGGATTTGAGGTAATCTAAGACGTCTCTTACTGTGTATCGTGGCTAATAGTGGATTAAACTTCTTTTTTGTTCATTAATTAACTTACTATTTTGTATGTTACATTTAATCGACGGGACTTAGAGAATGGTGGTCGTGACTGACGACAGTCGATTGGTTAAAGGTTTCCCCTTTAGTTACGCCCTAAACAGCACCAGTAAACTCTATGTTTTTTTGGAAAGTTCCCAACTACAAACTCCTTTAAGTGAGAAACTCTTCTCTGGTATACGTATGTATCAACGAATATATAGAACAGAAGTTGGTTCTTTGGTCCATGGTGCTGTAGTGTCTGGGACACTTATTGTATGTATGTGAGAGTATTGTGTGGTGTAGACATGGTGTTGGCTTATTAGACGTGAGGTCACGGTTCATTTGGGGGAATCAGAAGGTTGTGATCTATTATGAGCTGCTGAATCCTCTCAAACTATCACAGGAGAAGTGCCCTGACTTTATAATCAGACACGAGGACGTAATTTTCCATCATGAAGAAGGTTAGCCACATATTTTAGCGCCGGTCAAGAACTATTTGCAAACAGTGGAAATTTTACCACTTCAGTTGTACAGCCAGACCTTGCCTCCTCTGACTACCATTTGCTTTGTTCGGGGAAAATCTCTTACACTGGAATACGCTTGACTTCAGAGCAGGGTATTAAAAATAGATTCGATTCGTTCTTTACCACATGAGAATAGAATTCCTAAATCTATCGTAATAAAGAATTTAATTCCAACAAAAACAACTAAGCTATACTACCAACATATCCTAACAAACCCTAGTATCAGTCAAAAGTTATCGACTGTATTTTACTGTAAAATTTTTAATGAAATTAACATTTCGAAGCCAGGGTGCATTTGTTTGCTTGTGTTAATGATAGCGGGGGCAGAAGACTTGTGTTTGCATTCATTTGTTGATAATGTGGTGTTTGTAGAGTTTAAGAGTATAACAGTGTGACCAGCAGCACCCCATTACAGTCATAATCCATTTTCATACTCGTTTTATTCATTCTTTTATATGATAAACAAACACACATACAAACATATACACTCTCATGCAAGGCACATAATAATAATAATAGGAGTGTTGATATAGTGCTGGTAATGCAGTGTGAAATGTTATTTTTTTGTTTCTTTTTTTTCTTCTTTTCCTTAATGGTTTACATCATAACAAAAACAAACATTTACATACACATGCTTATGCATACATATTTACATGTTTTACAATGCCGTACTTGTTGTAATTTTTGCCTTCTGTGAATATATTTTTTTTTTTTTGTTCAAATTTGTTTTGTTGTTGTGTTGTTTATAATTTTTAACGGTAATTGCAGTCCCTGCATAACATTCATATATACTCATACATTAAACATATTTTCTAACATTTCATTTTGTGTTGAAAATAGTGTGGTGGTGTGTGTTAATGTATGTTTTTTGTATTGGTGGTAGTAGAGTTTTGAGTCTGACGGATCTTAATGTTTGATTATAACAATTTGTTGTTATGTTTCTTAATAAAATAAATTTTAATGTTTCATTTGCCGTTGCCGTTTTTCTTTTTTGTGCTCTTTCTGTTATTGTTTCCTGGCAAAGTGAATGTTTTCCTTATTTCTTTGGGCGATACTGTGTTGTGTGTGCATTGTGTGTGCATTGTGTATGTGTTGTGTGTGTTTTCCTGTAACATTTAATATGTTATTGTAAATTCATTTAACGGTATATTCATTTGTACCTTTGGCGGGTTATAAAATATAAAATTTTAATGATTTTTCTTTTTTATTTTCTAAATTAAATTCAAAGCGGAGAGAATAATTGAATATTCTCTCTTTGCTTAATTGAAATTAGTTGTTGCACTACTACACATGCAATATTTAAAGGTATTTGAGGTATTTGATACATATATTACAACGGCCTTTGGTGTTGTAGATAATAATTGATTCCTTCAGTTAATTACACAATATCCCAGAGAACGTTATGGAAACATTTAGTGATGAAGTGGGATCTCTTTAGAACACATGATCCTTAGATTATCCCTTGCACTACCCGGTTACTGTATTCAGGCTGAAAGAGTTACGCTGTTCGACTCCGATATTTATTGACAGTAAATCACTCACGCGATTGCTAAAGCTTGTACATACAACCAAACACACATAATCCAGGATTGCCACCTAGATTCTCATACTACATATGCTGTGTGTGTTTATTTATAATTGGCAGGACCTACAGTTTAAAGACAATTCCAAACGGCAGATTTTTGAGAAACTTATCATGATAATTTTTTATTTACGTTCAGAGTTTTCGCCAGAAATCTGCTGAGGTGATGTCGTCGCAGAAATAATTTTCATATCTCGTTTAATTGGAGATGTCTGACCTAGGATTTGAATCGTGGTCTCACGTCTAATAAGTCAACACACTAACTACTAGACTGCGATGACTCTAGGGTATGTGCACAACATCTAAAATTGTCCAAGACGAGAAAAATTCGATGGTTATTCTCAAATGGGTTCCTGGGCAAGAGCTCATTGAACTTGTTAAGGCTGAGGATACAAAAAGTGCAATTGTATTCATAAATGGGATTGACATTCTTCTACAAAGAAGCAAGGTCTTACACTAACTTCACTCATATACAAAGTAAAAGGGGTTAATGAATCCATTTGAAGAGAGATCAAGGACAAGAGACATTCGATGATTATTCTCATATGGGTTCCAGGGCACTAGCTTATTCAAGTTAATAATAAACCCATGAATTGTAAAGGCTGAGGAAATAAAAAGTTTAACTGAATTCATAAATGGGATTGACATTCTTATACAAAGGAGCAACATATGTAAAGGAAAAGGGGATAATGAACAATTTGAAGAAAGATCGAACCTATCTGACCAATTATGGATACTTTCAGAGCAAAATCTGATTCACATTCCATATTTGGAAAAAGTATAAAAGTTTTAAAAGCAAACTGGCCCTCTAACTTTTAATTAACTGAAGACTAGGAATACTTAACTAACGGTATAAAGAAGAGGAAACCATAGAATATATTCTGTGTTACGTTCGACATTTAAGAACTATTAAAGAAAAGTTTCTAGGGCATGCATGGTTTGAATAGCGTCCAAAGAAATTTAATTTAGTACCAAAATAGATAATATTGGTAATACAACGGAACGTATAGAACTCAGAAGAACCTGCTTATTGAGGCGATTGTCAATTCAACAAAACCTAACCTAGTTACACAATATTTCTGTTACCACTAATTAAATCGGACTCTGATTAGTTATGGTATTGTAAGTAATTTGGATTGGAGTATACATCCAGATAACAAATCTATACGATTTAGGTTTGAATATAACTGAAGGCAAAGATGTGATTATCATAGTGTTCGAATTTTAAAAGTTGAAAGCGTTGTCTTTCTATAAATAAGTCATTAATAAAGTAGCATTCAATAAGCAAGGTTCCTCTCTACATTATTTTTTATATAACGGCAGTTGGCAACCTTATCATCCTAGAATTTGCTATAGTAGACAAATCAATTGCTAAGCTTAAGTAAATGTTTATAACAAGAGTGAAACAAAGTAGATAAGTAAGAAGATGGACATGAAATTGTTTTTTTTAGAGCCCTAAGTACCTTAAAGTAAGAAAATTAGTAAAAAAAATACTAATTCTGATAACTTGATGGCTATCAAAACCAAGTGAAATAGTCTCGAGATAGAGATACGCAGATGGAGTAACAAATACTTTTACAAAGAGTATTGACTTTTTGATTTGATAGCCTATCTAGTCAATAAACAATTTCTTGCCCATTGGATAACTTATGACGAAAACATGTTCAATATTTCAGTTGAGGAGAGAAAATATCATTCTGGTAGTTTTATCGATATTTATCACATCTTCGATGTCCTTTAGCATGGATCGCTATTCTTTTATAAACCGAGATAAATTTTAGCACCACTGTGATAACACAATTTGAAAGCAATCATTAGAAAAGAAAAGTTGCACAGCAAAGCTTAACAGACCAATAGAGGAGTGATACTTTTATCTATTTCGATACTGCATTAAATCTACAACTACCAGGGAGATATCTTCCAAAGAGAATCATCTGGAAAGAGCTGCAACATTTTCTCGTTTAACACTTAAACTAAAACAGAATCGAAATAAAGTGATTACGAAAAATTTTAGTCAAAATCAAAACCTTATGTTTCCCACAGTCACATAGACACTAGCTTAACTCTTCAGAGGACCCTATTGAGAGAACACTATCCTTTCCTGTTAAGTTCTATTGAATGTTTCTTGTAATTGTAAATCCACTGTGTGACCAATTAGATAGTAATTCTTTATAAAGGTGGGCCCATTTAAAGTTTAAATTGAAAAATCCAATATAAACAAAAACGGTTTGAATTTGTGCCAAATGTATTCTTTGTTGTGAAGTACCAATTGTTTGGTTAGAAATGGAATATGAATATCATTCATGTAGCTACCGCTGCTAGCCTTATCGACCTTTTTCGATCGGATCAATTTCTGTACACCTTTTCGAGTGCATGGGGTCAAGTGCACGGACTCGTATCTCGGCAATGACATCACAAATGTTGTCCTTCAAATGCTTAATTGTTTCTGGTTTGTCAGCATAACACTTGGTTTTAACGGCATCCAGCAGAAAATGTTTGAATGAAGTCCAATACTCAACTTCTTGAACGGCCAATTGACATCACTTCAAACGTTTCACGCAAAAAATCGATTTTGGCATGAGATGTATAGCAAGTTTCACTATTGCGTTGAAACCAAACTTAGTTCATATCAATACCATGAAGAAAACGTACAAAAGAATTTGTTATCATGGTGCAATAAGTGTCTCCATTGACTGTAATGATTGCAAGGAGGACTCCTTTTCAAAGAACTATGGGCCAAGGACAAGTTGCACCAAACAGTCACTTGTAATAGACGCATTGGCTTCTGCGTGACCGCGTGTGGGTTTACTTAACCTTTAATAAGGCAAATTTGTTTATTAACGTACACACCAAGACGAAAAGAAAAGATAATTTTTTTTGGCAAAATCGACATCATCGTGCTGTTTCTCGTTGAGCCATCTCGCGAAGCGATAACGAAGCTGATGGTCATGCGGCGTCAACTCTTGAACAAATTGAACTTTGTATTGCCTCATACCGAGATCTTTTCGCACAATTCGACGTAAATTGGGCGCGAAATTTCAATTCTTGACAACGATGACGAGTTGATGTTGATGGATTTTCATGCACGCTCTCAGTAACAGCTTCGATATTTTCGGCTGTACGCACTGGACGAGTACGGTCACGTCTTGCCGCATCAACAATGAAACCAGTTTCACGAACTTTAGCAATAAACTTGAGTATACCGGGCGTTTGTTGGTTCTTCTCTGCGACTAAGTTTTGTACGACATTTTCGTGCAATAATTCCCAATGTTGCTCAAGCGTAAATCGATTCATTACGTTCAGTGGAGATAATATGCTGACAGAATAGAATGACATTAGTATTGTCAGTTTCAAAAGAACCAATGCGGCAATATAATGGACGTTGACGTCTAGCCGACATTAAGTGTAGGGTATAAAGTGTAAAGCGATTGGAAAATATTTTTTGCATCTCAACCAAATTGAAAACAAAATTGTTATCAATTGTGAAACTAAACAAATTTAAGCCAACTCAAGTCTTACCGAACACTGTTTATAATCATTTAAACCATTCACACGGAGACTATGAATGTATGTATGTGTGTATGTATGCATACGCGATGTTATAATGAAACCTCAACCAAAGCAACCACTCCAAAAATTTGGAAAAAATATCTGCAAAAAAAAAACAAAAAAAAAAAAAACAGTTGGTCATGCTTCATTTTTGTTGAGCATGTCATACGATTTATCTGACACATTTCCTCAAAATAACATTCGCATAACATTTGTATGTGATATGCCATCAGGAAAACCGAAAACAAAAAACAAAAAATAAAAACAAAAACAATGAAAAAAAAACATGAAGATGGTTTTTCATATGCAACCAAAAATATCCACTCAAGCCACACGCATCTAAATCTCCATACATGTACTGGCCATACAATTTGGCTGTCCGTCTGTGCCTGTCTGTCATTCAATGTACCGCAAAAAGGTGTCAAAAATTGTTTGAAGTCTTTGCGATAATAACGTCATTTCTAAGCGAATATTCCAAACGAAACTCACATTCACATCACGAAAATCGCAGCGTAGAATTGCAGAAACAAAGAAAAACAAACGACAAAACAACTGAAAAAAAGAAAATGTATCAGCAGGAGAAGACAAAAAGAAGAAAAACGTTGCAGCAAATTGTTGGTTGCGTTGATTGTGAAGCCTGTAAATATTTGTTGTTTGTTTGAATGTTGCAATACAAGTGAATGGACATGACAGTTATGGCGCGTTAGGAAACGCATTGCTTACAATAACAACAGCAATTGCAACAACAACAACAACAACATAAGAAATATCATAACAAATAGGAAAAAAAATATATAAAAACCAAGAAGTTATAACACAAACAACAATAGCAACAAACAAATGAACGTTTGAACGATCATATGAACGAACGAAGAACGAACTATGGATGGACGAAAGATAGAAAGAAAGAAAGAAAAATATTTTCCGCGTGAAACTTTTGGTCAGACGGTCTACAAATGTCACTTGCATACATATGCAGTTGACAAGTCAACGTGACAGTTATGCATTCGCACACACACATACACACACATTGCGTGTAAAATACTTACACACTTGCACATCAAAACACCAAAAAAGCTTTCAATTTTTTTTCTCCAAATGCTGGCTTTTTTATTTCGTTCACAAACCGCTAAATCCATTGCAGACCACTGCTTATAATTTTGTGTTCTACTAACGTTCAGCCTATGAAGGAATTTATTCTATCAGGCGTTTTTTTCTACAATTAAGGTAAACATGATGGATATCTCAGACATTAGGCTTCAGTCTGCTCCTTTTTCTCGCCTTCTTTCCATTCCATTCTGTGTCTCTTCTATGTTTCTAAGAAGTAAAGTGTTCTATAAAAATGAGAAACCTGCCAAGTTTTCTCCACACTACCTTCAATTATATGTACGAATGTATACAGTATGCATATCGCTTAGAAAAATTTTACCACCAAACTAGGAACTTCAAAGAAAAATTAGAGTCTGACCACTGCTGTGTGTTCTAAGCATAGGTCACGGTTATTTTTCAATCGACGCAATGCAATGTAGGGTGGCGGCATTTTTTCTGAAATTCTCTTGATTTAGTCAGACAGGCACGCTGCGATTAAGTTCCTAACGAAGGTAGCTTCATCGTTAGCCCTTAGTCATGAATACCGTGATATTTGTCACGAAAAATTTCGTATTCTTAAAAGTTAACGTTAAAGTTCCGGAATATCGGTAAAAATCGCGTTACTAGTGAACTAGCTAGAGTAAGTACGGAGCTCACAATCCTCGACATATTAGCGTGCATTTGTTCTCAGATTACCTCCATTAAATTAGACATTATCCACTCATTTTATGGGAAACTTGGTCTCGTTGACATCAAGAGGATACGAGCACTATTGTTGGAAGCGTTGGACCGACTTTTCTTAAATCGCTCCATCGGACAATGGAGTATCTCATGGACCGCCGGTTTATTGCTAGGCTGCCAAAGGGCTTCGAATGCGTCAGATGACTTCCGTAGGAGCTGTGGGTTTGTGGAGAAAGAGTCTGTATTTTACCTCAAGTGTCAGAGTCCTGCTTTTGTCATTAAAAGTCTGAGTTTTTGACTTTTTACTTTCTGTATCCTTGATCACCGTTCTTTAATACAAAGTTTGTTGCAAAATGAGATTTAATTCTAGGGTCTAAGAAATTTTATATTCCCAGATTGAGTTTAGTATTACAAAGGGTATAAGTGTTGCCTAAGTGGGACGTGAGATCTTTGAGCATAAGAGAGATATCCACTTGGGCCAAATAATTATGCCTATAAAGACGTTTTCTTCAATGAAAAATTCAAGGTAATTTCTTCGATCTAACATCAAGAATTTGGCAAATGATGTCCTCCTCCGAGTAGTAACTTCTGTAGAATTCGCGTCATGCTGCCTGGTATGCCGCCCTGTTAGACAGCGTCCCGTTAAGACCAAGAAGTAAATGATCCCCCGATAGAGAAAAATTAACTATTTCGTTCTTTCCGCATTATTATCTGCCCAGCTCAACGTATATAGCTGTCGAGCAGGTCTGGAATAAATTTCTAATGCCTTAAAATCCTAATAAAGCATAGTCTAGTAAGTAAGTGTGTTGGCTTATTAAATGGAGGCCATTGATTCAAACTCCCACATCCTGAAAAACAAAACGAAAAAGAGAAAAATATTTTTTAGGCACTTTCCTCTCAGCAGATGCCTGACCAAAAACTCTGAGAGTAAATAAGATGCCATGAAAGGTTCTCATAAAATATCTGTCGTTCAGGAGTAGAACCTTTAACATGCACTCCATGAAATAAAATTAACGCCATACACACAATATAAGATGGTGTGAGAAGCTAGATCGCAAATCCCCTCACCTGAAGGGTTGTAACGATCATTGACTGCAAATCGCCTATGCTTTGAGTACATAGGTGGTTAATCTAATCCGTGCCTGGTCTGATCCATTTGCCTTGAACATTACTTGCCAGATAGTAGAGTATGCGCCCTTTCCCTCCCGATTTTAGCGGCAATTATTAAGAAAATATTTGCATTAAAGAATTGTAGCCCTTAATGCGCAATTGTATATCTGATGCCGCACGATTTGTTGCTCTTGATATGATTACATTTTCCCGTCTTAAATGAATGATCTTCGATTTACAATTAAGAATCAATAATGTCTCATAGGAAATGAGATGCTGAAATCTGGCTATCCGAGCTAATCTTCTGCTTTCCTGCTAAAAATCGTAAAAGAAAAGAAGAATTTGAGTAGAAGAGATCAACATAGAGCATGATATTGACCTAAGTCAATCAACATCAGACAATGCCGCATAGAACCAAGTTGCTCATGCAAATTAATGCAATTCATTTTAAAGGTCCCAGCTAAACTATTTCTCACATAATTCAAATTGTATCAGTAACGGTGGTGTGGATTTTTTTTTTCTTCTCTAGCAACGTGGTTCAAAATTTACGATTTTATGTTTGTATTTTTTTTTTGTATTTATCTGCCTGTCTATTGCTGTTGTTGCTGTTGTTGTTGTTGTTTGTTGGACGAAAATTTATGGCGGTTTTTTATATTACGAATCAATAGCCTGTAGGTTGGCAGGCTTACATATCAAACATGGTGATTTTTTGACAATCGTTTTCATAGCAATTGTCATTTAAACATGTTAAGCAACCATGTGTCAAGTGGATTTAGGTGGGCTTTTTTTTTTCTTCTGTTGTTTTCTAACATTAGTTTGTTGTTATTGTTGTTGTTGTATGAAAAATGCATTTATTCACACTCATATATTGATGTATGTTTGTTTATCTTTCTATGTATCTGTCTACATATATGGTACGAGGAATTGTGCTCTTGTATGTCTTTCAATTCCAACACCCGTCCCAACTGTTCAGTTCCAACTGTTCAGTACAATTCGTGCTGTCCCCGCATAAAAAACCGCCCGTCTGGGACGCTGGCTTAAAACTAGTGTTTGGGAATAAAAACAAAACAAAGGAAAAAAAATTGAAAGAAATCATTAGTTTGTGATTTAAGGTGTGAGAGAAAATGCAAAATGAAACCGTCGCCAGATTCTTTGTTCCTTCATTTAAATTTGGCAAAGCAAGAGCATAACCAGAAAACAAGATAGAAACAAAAACAAAAACCAAAAAAAAAAAAGAGGCACAAGGAATTTATTGAAGTCTTTGGAAATTTGAGCAATGAGTTTTATTATTGTGATGTGGAGATTTAAAAAATTTTTTCCTTGCTGTCATACACGCACACAGACCGCATGATGTTCAATGTTTGCTTCATAAACCACACTACAGCAACGCAAATCCAAATTGGTTTGAAAGCTAAAGCTGTGGCAATAAAGAAGAAAGTCGTCGTCTGAAAATGAAAAAGACTATGCACTACGATACGAGATACAAAAGAGCAGGAAAAAAAATGTTTTTGCAAAACCGCATAAACATTCGTAATGGCAGACTCTGCGCCACAAGTATCAGGAAAAATCATTAACGAATATATCAACAACAGCAAAAGAAAAATCATAATTTCTTGCGTTTCTTTATATTTCATTTCATTTCTCTTTGCTTTTCTCTACTCATTTATTTTCCTCTTTTCCTTATTTTCCTATACCTTTAAGCCATAAGTAGGCCTATATAGATAGTAGCTTGGCAAAAATATACAAAAATCCTCAATGATTTTAAATGTTATAGAGAACTGACTAACAACGAATAATAATAATAGGGTTAACTTTAAAGCCGTCCGAATTCCATACGCTTATCTAATGCCTTAATACGCTTGATTAATACCTTAAAGTTTTGATTAATAATCGTTGTAATGGTTGTATGTTTTATTAGTAGTCGTAAGTAGTGTTTTGGCTTATTTGATGTGAGGCCACGGTTCAAACCCCAACGTAGTTATCTCCAACAAACGTAACAGGAAAAATATTTCTCGACAACTTCGGTTTCAGCGAATTGCGGCAAAATTCGAAATCAAATTAAATTGCAGTGAAACGGCAGACTTTAAACTTTTAAGGATCCCAACACTTATGTATACAATTTAACACAGCACATGAACACTAGACTCATACCGCTTAGTTATGTTGTTTTTACGTCTCTGTGAAAGGTGGTAATGACGATATGTAGATGAATGGGAATACAACACTTTGAGCATGAGAGGTACGGGAGAACGTATAATGAATGTTTTGACGAACATGGAAAAAAACAAAATTTTAAGCGTTAAGAAAATGATCTGTGGAAGCATTCTCTACAGGGGGTGTAGTAAATAGACTTCTTATCAGATTTGAGAAAACAAGGCTGAGGACGAACAAATTATATCGATTAGCAAAGGAATGCAAAGAAATATTAACAAAGTTTGAAAGTATTTCTTAATGGTAGTACAACTTAAAGGCCGACTATGTAGGTTGTATGGAACCACTTGCCATATACATTGTTTTATATCAATGGCGTTTAGATCATTTGAAAGAGTAACTCTTGAGCTGTTAAAATCCATAAACATTGTTTAGATTGATTGTGCACATTATAATTTTTTGCGCGATAAAACATCAATAGCAACTGAGGCATTTGAGCATTGGGGAGAAAGTTTTGCGTCACTTTTTTGCGAAGAAAACTGCGCGTGAGAGTCAAAGTTGACTTGTGGAATTACACGGAAGCACGCTCTGCCACAAATGCAGTGGTTAGATTCAAAATTTGATGTAATTTTATGCTTTTGCGTCAAAGATAAAGAGAGTTAGGAACAGCCGAAAAAGTTAAAGGGCCTAAATTTCGTGTCAGATGGAAGAAGAGCTTGCATATCATTAGGCGTGAGACAAACGGTCATTTCAAAGCTTATAAAAGCAACAGGATTCACTTGTAGGTAAGAAAATTAAATGCCTATTGAACAGAGGTCGGATGTCCGGATTTTGTATTTCCGAAATGTTATTTAATCGCTTCAAAGAAAAATCAGTTTAGCTTTGAATTATCACTGGCAATCATAAATGGATTCATTACGGCAACTCCATGCGCAAAAAATCATATGTGAATCACGGACCGCATGCGAAATCTACGGCCAAACACTATATTCATTGTGCCAAGGTTGTGCTTTGTATTTGATAAGATCAAAAGGGTATGTGAGCAGTCAAAATCGGACCAGACCTGTACACACAACAATTAATTCTTTTGAAGCGAGCACCAGCCGAATAATGGTCTGGAAGTGGTCAAACAGACATGGAAGCAACGCTCGGCTACATATAGTGACGCCGTTCAGAAACTATTTGGAAACAGTGGATCGTCCCATTTCAGCTCACTTGCAGCACTTGCAACTGGCAGCACTTGCAATGTAATGTCTTCAGGCTGTGGGAGAATAGATCAAACAGATTAAAAATCGTAACACTAGAGTGTAGTTGGTATACTGGTCGAATTTATCCAAAATTTGTGGTCAAACGGTGTAGATAGATGTGAGTACTTATTGGTAGTCGGATGGCTCCAAGCATGGCGATAAGTGCGGATTAAGAATGCTTTAAAATGAACAGAAAAATAAATATACCACCGCAAGTAAAGACTATGTAAGTTCCATCGTTTCAATGAACAGTGTTAAGCTTGCCACTTTTTTCTCTCGAGAAATACTTTGTAATAATTCTCACTTTGTTTTTTTTTAATGTGGATAATCTTATGTAATGCCATACAAACAATCAGACAATCACAAACACCCAGAGCTCTGGTGACCTCTGCATTTGAAGTTTATCACGCTACAAATTAGACTTCGGGTCTCGGTCAGTGATAATTTGGTAACTTGACATATGGATTCAAATATATTTCACTGTATCAGAAAAACTAATTGAATTACCCTTTGTCCTCTAAGAACTGGAACGTATTGGGGAATTAGGATATTGATTTACAGATATATCAGATATTTTGTGATTGTGTGATTTATAATTCGCCTTAATCTAGTAGGGAGTTAGCCACGGTCCAAACCCAGGCTAGGACATCAAAACGAAACCATAAAAATTTTCTTAACGAGTTCCTCTCAGCAGATTTTTGAGAGCAAATCTGAGGTAAAATGAAATGTAAAGTTTCTTAAAAATTTGTCATTCAGATCGCATGAACTGTGGTCGCGACACTGATTGATAAAAAATTACAACACACAACATAAGTGGTGAGAGATCTGACGGAAGGTTGTAATTAACTAATATGTATGTATGACATATATTATTAGGGCATTTAACACTATGTTGGCGAGTAATCCATGTCCGTCAGCGAGCATAACGTTAAATGTGATCTGTTTATGAGGTTTGCAAGCAGCTGTCCGATTTGTACGCTTCATAGTAGAGATACGAGTATATGGGGTACATAGCGAATGCTGCTGATACAATGCGTGAGCCTAACCAACTTTAAGGTGATAATCTTGATAATTTTCCAAATCGTAAAACAAATAGAAGATTTGAAAACTGCTGTTGGTCTAGATGCCAAAATCGAGGAGAAATTAATAATTTTTGAAGCAAAGCTTTCTGTTTAGAGGAATAATTATTGTTTTGCTTCGTTATGAAATGTTCATTTAAAAAGAACGACAATAATTTCTCCTTCATCTTCCGTTTTTAATAGACTTTATACGATTGTATCGGCGTGAATGTGTGAGAGCTCGTTTCTGTTTAAAAAAACATACCAAATTTAAATAGTAACACAACAACAAACAAAAACAAAAAAAAAATTGAAATAAAACAATGAAAGAGAAAAAGTATTAACCCGGTTTATTATAATCAGCGTTAAAAATGTTATGAAATTTTAAATATTAAAAGCTGTCAGTTTCAATTCATTTGCCTTTAGCGATTTTTTTTCTTTCTTTTCTTTCCTTTTATTTTATTTTAATTTAGTTTCGTTTGTTTTTTTTCTTTTATTTTCATTTTTATTTTTTAAATAGAAAATAATTGCAGACCCCCCCCAAAAAAAAGAAAAGAAAAAACAAAACAAAACAAAGCAAACAAAATATTTAGTTTTGACTCATGATATTTCGAAATGAAAATTCATTTTGTTTTAGTCGGTCGGTGAAATATTTGTTATATAATCTCTTTGTTGTTGTTGCCATTGTTTTTGCTTTTCACCTTTTTTTTTACATCCTTTTTAGATAAAGAATAAACAACAAAAAAAAAAAAAAAAAAAATATTGCGTGCAATACGTATTTAGAATTCAAAAGGACTATGATTTCATTTCGAAAAATATAATTTTCAATTGGACTAGTAAATAACTGAACAAGGGACCGAGTTCGTGGAAATCTTGCTCCACCAGAAGTACTATGAAACATGATGAAGACAATTCTGTATCAAATGTTATGCATGGTTTGATCCATAACGATTGAATTCAATACCAGTTCTAACCTTTAGAAATGAGAACGAATTTATTTGTAAAGCGAGTAAAAGAACTGTTAAGAAGCTGACTACGTGACTATGTATTATGCGTAAGTGAACTCGTCAAGTGTCTGTACAAGGTTTCCATATTCGCTTCAGAAACAAAGTTTCTTAAAAAGTGGTATAAAATACTTTTAACCGCCTTCACTGTCGGTGTTCTATAGCTGTTCCGTTATAATTGAGCCAACATCTAAATTATAATTATATAAAATAAGACTGGTATATGTATATATACTTCATTGTATTGGCCATTACAATACTTTAGCTGTTGTTACGGCATATCTCTTTACACCCGTGTTGTTTGTGTTTATTTTTTACCCATGACTGGCATTGACTCTGAATGAGAGATTTCAGCAGCTTTTATTGGCATTTCTATTAGTACTCTTAGAGCTTTTTTCAGAATACTCCCAAGGGTAGGTTGCCATAAGAAATATTTTATTCACATTTTGATTTTTTCGAGGTCTAACAGCGAGATTTAAACTCACGAGCTCTACTCTTATAATTCCCTGCGTTACATACTAGACTACGGTGACCACTAGTTTAATGGTATTATTTTTTTAAGACCAAGGAAGTCTTGGTCTTTCAGGATAGTTTATGTCTAGAGCAATACTTTACAAATTTGAAGGACTGTACTTTTATTAGCAGTATTCTTAGGAAGTACACAAGAGTCGAGGGATATCGGGACTATCTTCAATTGAGAACTGAGTAGAACTGCATTTGTAACTTATTCAGTGTCGATTAATGTTCTTCTAAACCTAAGCAGTTGTCGCCGTAGTCTGGTATGTAGCTTGTTAGACATGACACCACAGTTCAAACCCCAGCCAGTCGTCTCTAGCTAAACGAAATACAAACAATATTTTCTTCGGCGACTTTATCTTAGCAGATTTCTGGCAAAACTCTGAGAGTAAATTAATGTGCTATAAAAAGTTTCTCAGAAATCTGTCGGTTGGAGTCTTGCCACTCATGTATAAAATTAACACACACAATATAAATAGTGAGAAACTAGATCGTAATCCCGACTGAAGCATTGTTAATGACCAATTATGTGTGTATGTATATATGTAAACCAAAGCTGCCTGAGTTAGTATTAATTTCATATAAGCTATCACGTTTAGAAAACCATATCAAACGGCATTAAAAACCCGAAGAAGGCTCTTAGCTCTTTGCCTAAGATTTCTACAAGTAGGGGAAGTCTCTCCTTCTTCAATATTAAATTGGTTGTCCGTCCATTTCGAAGAAGTACGAGACATAAAAAGACGTGTTTTAGTTTTATACTGTGCTTGATCATGTCTATTAAACCAATAGGCGTCCTAAAGAATGTGCCCCATATGTTCCAACTTCACACTGTTTGGTCGCACATTTAACAATGCGTATCTATAATTTTTGTCTTCGACACCTTCAGCTATAAACCGAATATTATTATATCCGAGATATCCGACAAAGTTCGTCGTCAAATTATGTCAAAAACTTTTGTCTGCTGAAGGTCATACTTGTCAAATTTTTAAAACCGTGGCTATCACGAATTCTGTTTCGCGTGTATTTTCTGTTTTAACCCTAATCTTACTCACTTAAAAATGTAACAAATCTGACTGTCATAACCCTCTAAGATTCATATATGAAAACTACGGGTTTCTTCTTCAGAAAAACGCTTTGGCATATAACAAACAGTTCCACTCTTTTAATATTTTTAAACCTTGTAATCAGATATACGAATCACTTAATTTAAATAATTCATATACAGTGGGCAGCAAAAGTCTTACTACTCCAATATGTTTTGACAATTTCATGAATTTTAGTTTGTATAAAACATTAAGGTTTTTATATTTATTTTATTTATTTATTTCTGTTTTATTATAAAATAAACAATTTTTTAATCTTTTCATAAAAGAGAAAAATAAGAAAAGTTTAGATGACTCCATATGGTATGCCCCAAGGAGAACCCTGAGAACTCTTTTTAATTCAAAGGCTTATAGCAGAATATCCTTAAGTTCAAGCAGTTCATTTAAACCATTTGGAATTGAACGCACAAGTTTTGTTTAGTGTTTTCTGGTGGCCATGAGCAAGTTCAACGGTTGACTTTTGTTTGAGGTTTAGAAATAATGTAACGTTCTTTCAATGATCTCCTATATATCTCTTGCAGTCATAGTCGAGACTTTGTGCGACAATATTAAGCCGGTGGGGACTTTTTATTGTCAAAATATATCAGAGTTCTAGACTTTTGCTGTCCACTGTATAAGAGATTCCTAACGCTAAAGTATGGAGACAGATAAGTCAGCTTTTATGAAAGGTTAATTTGTATATGAAAGATAAACAATTTTTATGAATAAAGTAAAGTTAAGGGTTAACATGCTTTTCACAAATATAAATTTCTATCATGATTTTCTCAATTAGTATTTATATTTGAGTCCGTTTTCGTAAAATTGGGAAGTCATATATACAATACGGCTGTCAAGTATATAAAAATACGTTTCAATATCATAGCCAAGTAACAGACGTTAGTGGATGGTTTTCCCTTTTCAAGCCTAGATACTGATGTCTTAATCTTGCTAGTCGATGATAATCGTTTTGATTTGATGCGATACGTTGGAGCCATGTTTCTTCATTGGCACATACATATCACATGGTGGAAAGCTAGGCTAGAAACACTTTTTGATTAATTTGGTAATCAATTTGTTGTTGTTTTTAGTCATCTTGAGTGACGCGTACACCCATCAATATTCATGCACGATATTTTGATGACTTTTTTGCGAACTTTTGTCGACAAACTGTTTGTTGCGTTCCCTAGCATGCGTTGTACCCTGAATAGATTACGCATCGTTTGAAGTTATCGAAGCATTTCTCAATGGTTGATTTTCCTGATGCAAATGCTTGCTTTTGCAAACTAATTGTCTCACCAAACTAAAACTCATATGCAACTAGTGATGGGGCAAGGGTAAATACCTAAATGTATTTACCCAAGCACCTGTGTATTTACCGAAAACGTGGCTATAAACCAAAATAAAGAAAAAATTTAATAAATTAAAGGAAGTGACTTAGATTTTTTTAATAACAAATGAAAAAATTCATAAATTTTGTTTTAATCGCTGTCGCTGTACGATAAAAACTCATATCGAGTAGAGTGTGTGATTTCTGTTATAGATAAAGGGATATCGTCTTGAGCGCATTCTGAAATTGAGTGGAATGCATGCTTTCTGCTGAAGGTGGTAAACTATTTTTAAAAAGGAAGTTCCAACTGCACGATATATACGTTATTTTCCCTGCTCTTTGTGCTGTTAAACGCTTAATTTTTTTGAGTGAATGACTGTATTTGCCCAGAAATCATTTTGAGCCTTGTAATTGACAAAATCTGGCATTACGTTTATGTTTAGCGCCTATGATATTGTAATGCATTTCAATGCATTACCTCTCAGACGATCAAGATCGCATCCTTGTGCCTTTGGATCTAGCAAATTCGCACTTAAATGCATCGTTTTGTGATTGTTTTAATCGCTGTTTGAATATGGTTGATAGCCCAGTTTTTTTTAGCATCATTCAGTATCAACTGAAACAAACTCTCATTTAAGCTTACTTTTAATTTCATTAAATGGGAAATATATCCTTTTATATTATTTTCCTTTGATTCGAGCTACAAATCCATTCTACAATGCAACAAAATATGTTTGAGCATAAATTTAATTGTCCCAAAATATTTCGCTGAGTAGCTGTGATTTTATATCGCTTGTCGTTTATTGTGTTAATGAACTTTAGGACCTAAAGGTTTAGCAGTTTTAGTTTTTATTCACACGACTCCGTATTGAATAGAAGTTACTTTAACGCTTTGTTTAGGCTTTTACCGAGTTCTTATTAAGAATTGTTTGTGTTGTTGTGTTTCAAAATAAATTCGAAAATGTCCAAATTTCTCTTACGCTACGTAACAACGAGTATTCGTAATTCAAATGGGTATTTACCCGAGATAAATGCCCGGCTATGAAAGTTGGTATAAATGGGTAAATACCCAGTGTTGAGTAAATACCCAGGTGTAAACCCATCTCTATATGCAACTAATAATTGTAGCGCCATCTGTATGTTTGACAACAAGAATTTAAGTCGTATAACAGAGATTACCATTTCATAGCACAATTGTGCAGAGAGAATTCACACACATTGCTTATGCTCCTTTGTTTGTTCGTCGATCAGACTTCGGCGAGTGCACATGTTAGCGTTTGCTATGACATTTTTTTCAGGTTTACACTCAAAAAATATTTTAAATACTAAATATTTAAGAAATGCTTTTTTTTAAATCTAATATCTTATGTGTTTTTAAATGACATTTTAAGACATTTAAATGATAAGGAAAGGTGACATCTTATTTGTAGACTAAAAGCAATTTTTTTTTTGAAAAATTAAAAGGTTTGTTATTAGTAGTGAGGAAATTCTTGAAGCGAAAGCTCCTATTAAATATGTAAAAAAACATTCCCTAATTTTTGTGTCAAAGACGTATAACTTTATGCATGTTGATGAAATGAAAATCAAAATAGCGTATATTACTAACATTTTTCTTTGACAGTAAATAAATAAATTCTCTCAATTTGTTTTCTCGCTCTTACTCACTAATAGACAACCAAAAAATTTTTGGTAACCCCTGTCGTATATAAATAATTGCTACTCTCTTAAGTTAATTTCGTTTCATAGTATACGAGTACTTAAAAATTCTACAAACAACAACAACAAAATATGATGAATTTCAATCAAATATTTTTGAAACTCTTTAAATTAAATACAAAACACATATTCAATATGCATTTCAAAGACACAATTATTACTCATAATCACAAGAAATAAAAACAAGAAATGTAAAAGAGTGAAAACATAATCAAGAATCAAGAAAAATTTATTTGAGGAAAAAAAATTAACATCGCCTATGCATAGTTATGAGAAAACAAAAACGATACACCCTGCTCACTTACACCCAAGCGTACATATTTATGAGAAGAATTTGAAATGAAAACGTCGCCAAATACAAAACATAGCATTTGGCAAATAACAGATGGATGGATGACATTCATTAGAACAAACATATACGACAATAGGGGATACGGTAAGAAGAAGGATAAACAATAAATGAAAACGTTCACTCGTCCTAGATGTTGTACAATATTGGCTAATATAAGTTGATGGTGCATGTGTGTTTGTAAGTTTAACTAGTTTGTGTAGAAGATAACTTTTTTTTTGGTTAAGCAAGATAAACTAAATGAATGAATGAGTGAGTGAATGAATGTAAAGAATGAGTGATGAATTTTTATCACACACACACACATACATGTATGCCTGTATGGCAATTGTAAACTTCTGTTTCTTCTTTTCTTTTATTTTCATGCATTCATCTACATATCTATTCACATGCACGTGTGTGTGTCTTGTTTTAGTTCATTTTATGTAAATGAATGTCAACACAAAGTGTAAAATAGTTGACATACCAACAGTTTAGTGTTGTTGTCTGTTTCTCTCTTCTTTTTTTCTTTTTTGTGTGATTGTTAAGAGTGATAAATGCACCACAAAATAAACAATAAAACAAACAAATATTCATGCACAATTGAAAGGACAACCAACAACAGCTTTGAGAGTCTAAAACATGATAGTGATGATTGTTAAATCATGTTGAGGAACATGTGATGAATTTGAGAGACGAAAAAACAAAACTGACTGTATTAGTGGCCACTTCATACAACGTGGTGGACAACCTTGGCCAAGAAACAATTGCAAATAAAAATTTTTGACAACAAATCCAAGCATTCAAGGTTCGAAATTCGAATACAACAGCAGACATATTTAAAAATATTAGGAGTTTACATTCATCCTCCCGATAGTTACATTATACCCTCTCGATAATAGTTTTAAAGAAGCAGTTTTTCAGAAGAGATAGTATATAAAACGAAAAAATAATAAGAATGCATATGGTTGCACCCATTGAGTAAAGACCAAAGTTCCCACCACAATATCGAATATTATCAAGAATTTTTATTACATTTTCCATATTAATTTTTGTTTCAAGCAACTATACATGATTCATCTGGAACCTGGTTTAGTAGAAAACACTCATCTAAGTTGAAAAAACGTTAGACATCTCGTCGCTTCCTCTCGGTTAGTCTATTTAGCGACAAGTTTCGTCAATCGATTGTTCGGAGTCAACGTTAAAATGTAGGTCCCACCACTCTTAGGATAAATTAACCTTACAAAAATGAGTGATTGTTATCTGACTAGGTTGTAATCCTGACTAACATGAATTCTGATCTAAGCACACCAAAAATTAAAAGTATGTAAACAATGAATCTGAATCCGATTATCTTCTAGGTATCAGGATACCTCAAACCACTTACAGTTCCTTTATCTACAAGGCAGCGAGGATAAATGATTCGATTCCAAGAAAGGTTAGCAATGCTCATCGTCTACTTTAGGAGTCTACTTAAATCTCTAAAAAGTAATTTACTTTCCTTTTTTTGATTGATCACCATACGATCTGTCTACCACTTCTTAGGTTTTAATTTTTGACTTTGTTTCTTTGTCTAAATTTCTGCGTATTCGTTTGTGTAGTTTTTTTACCGTATGATATGATGCATTTTGTTTTGTTGTCTGTTGCCTTGTTTCCGAATTAAGTTTATTTTTGTCCACTTAACAATGCTATAATGTGTCTGAATGTATCTCCGTCCAACTTACTGCAAAATAGCAACTCCGTTGCTAATGCATTGGCTGAAATTATATGCCGCATTGGCTAGTATTGAATGCTACTTGAATTCTAAAAAAAATCATCTGCTGTTAAGCTTTTTGTTCGATTACTGTGTTGGAGACAGTTGGAATGCAATACTTAAGTAAGTTTGAAATTGAAAATGAAGTGTAAACATTTGACTCTGGGTTTAAAGGCTGTCCAGTAAGGTGTGGCTTTTTAAACTTTAAGTGTAATTTTCCTTTGCGAAGATGAGGCTGAAATTGCGGTAACTGGGAGCAGTATTCGTTAAAGGAACATTAACTTGGTTTTCAATACTTAGCCACTTGCCACAATTGCATGCGTTAAATCGATTTTTTGCAGTAATGATTTTCAAAACAAATTTTCTCAAGAAATTCTTATGTCAGCTGTCCACCAAGATTAAGCGATTTAATGCCGTGCAATAGTGACATGATTTGCGTATTGGCTAAGCAAAGATCCTGAGAGAAGTTATGATTGTCTGTGGAGCAGTGACTACATGACAACGCGGTATGAATTCACGAGGAGATTCAAGACATCAATCCCCGAAAACGAGGTCTGGAAAAGTGGTGTGACCCACATTGACGGTTCGAAAGTAAACGGAGCTGTTGGCGGAGGGTGTAGCGGCTGCCGCAGAGATTTTAATAAAGAACTAGCGGAACGATATGATGTCTATATCACGTGGGTACCAAGGAAACATGTTATGTCTGCGTAACGATTATAACTCTCTGATGAATTCTCGACTCTGGGCATCCCTATGAGAACCTGTAGCCTCATAAATGAAAATGCGTTCGTTGATTCCATCAAAGACGGATGGGGCAGCCTCGGACACGGGAAGAACGGCGAGTAAAATCTGGCCAAGGCTGGATGAATGGCGCACGATGGGTTTGCTTAAATTCCAAAGGAGTGCACGCCTCAGTGTGGCTTGTCGGATTCATTACGGGGCATTGGCATTACGGATGTACACTATGCCGAGGCCGATTGTTTTCTGCAACGGAGATAACGTGAAGAGGAAAGGACTATCCCTCATCTGCTGGGTACATGCCGGTCCGTTTGTCGAAGGAGAGAAAGTGCTTAAGTGGTTACTATATGGATGATCTAGAGGAATTGCCACGGATTCGCCACTGGCAGTTTAAGTTACTGCATCAGGAGCTCTGAGTGGTTTCGAGACTAGAAAACACAGAAAACTGTTGTAAAACAATAGGTCCATATTTAACCTTAACAATTAACGGATGAACACGATGTTGCCCTTTCTCTTGACTGCTCAATACAGTCTAAAAAGTATTGACGAGATCTCGACATCAACATTTTCTCTAGAGTCGCTGTAACTTTTGTACTGCAACTGTGAATGCAAAAATATTTGTAGATTTATTGTAGAAACTACCACAGTGGATTTTACTCGGTGCCAAAGTTTGTTCACTTTCTCTAACATCATCAACAATACTCAAAATAAAAAAGAAAAAACGTACTTTTAACTAAACAATCAAAAAAAAAAAAAAAAAAAAAAAAAAAAAAAAGAAAGAAAATGTTGGATAGATAAGCTCAACAACAATGCAATTAATTTCACTTACCATTTGGACAATGAATTTGTTGTTGTTGCTGATGTTGATTCTCTATAACCAGTTGAGTTTTGGTCATAATTTATTTTGACTTTATAATTCGAAACGAAAGTGTCCAGCTGCTGTACAATGGAATTCTGAATGTGACCATTTTCATGTGTTGATGACTGTTGTTGTGGCTGGTGATGAACAGTTTCACAGTTTTTGATTTTATGATTTTCACAACTTTCATGCCATGTCGCCGTAGTCATAGTCATTGTTGGCCAAGTGGAGCTGCTATTCACGGTAGACGTTAAAGAAGACATTGGCAAAGAAGAAATTTCATTCGCATGCTCTTGTTTCATATGAAGTGGCATATGTGTTGTTGTAGACTGTTGTATGAGTCTAGAGTCATGTGTTGATGTTACTTTTGTAGTGATGGTTGTCGTTGTTGTTGTTGTTGTTATTGTTGTTGTTGTTGTCTGTAGGATTTTAGAAGTTTTATGATGTTTATTGTATTTAACATTGTCAACGTTACAGTTGTCAACAACATCATTGTTGTCATCATCATGGTTTCCATCAGTGTCATTGGTTTTATTGGAAAGTTTAT
The DNA here is from genome assembly GCA_005959815.1 of Sarcophaga bullata. Classification (NCBI taxonomy): domain Eukaryota; kingdom Metazoa; phylum Arthropoda; class Insecta; order Diptera; family Sarcophagidae; genus Sarcophaga; species Sarcophaga bullata. The sequence continues at coordinate 8,591 of QOCX01001380.1, read as the reverse complement.
GATGTTGCTGCTTCTCCTCATTGTTGCTGTTGTTACCATTAAACTTTGTATAAGACTTTGTATTGCTTCGGTTGTTTTCATTTGAGGCCACATTGGTATTGTTGTCATTTATAACTCTTGTCGTTTTATTATTTCCGTTGTTGTTCGAGTGATTATTGGTATCATCAGCATCATTCAAGCCATCATCAGCAACAACAGCAGCCACATTGACATCAACTTTGCCTTTGCCTTTGCCTTTGCTTTTATTAGTTAAAATTGAGGCATAACAACATTTCTTGTTTGCAACACTTTGCTTATTGCCACCATCAATGTTGCCGTTGCCATTGTCGTCATCGTCTTCATCTTTGACGTTATCATCACATGTAGTTGACATTGTGGTCTCTTTAGTATTCATCACTTTGAAATAATCACAACCATTATCGTTTATCTGTAGCTCTTCTTCTCTACACTTTACAAGTGTCTTGCAACTCATCATTTGTCATTGGTGTAGTTGATGTGATGTTTTATGTGTCAGTGCTGCCTTTGTTTGCAAACGGATTTGTTTCGCTTTCTCATAAATTTTTTGAAATTTTCGTTTCTTATATATCACTGGTGATAGTTTTCGTTTTGGCATTTTTTTCTTTCTTCTATTCTTTGCTTTGTTTGGGAATCGAAAGGAGAAGAACTCACGGGGTAAAAAAAAAAAAAGTTTGGGTGAGCTGTAATTAAAAGATTAAATAATAGAAGTTAAGTTTAAAATTGAAAGACTTTGTTCGTGTAGTTAATTAAAAAAATAGTTGAAAGCCAAAGAAAAGCTTAAAAATGGTACGAATTTATTTGGACCGTCATGATACTCTTTCAGAGTTCAATGCCAGTTTAACAAAAGTCCGTCGTTATTAATCACAGCAAAATTACATCACATACCCATCACTGATAAACTTAACGATCTTCTATGAATTGTTTATGTTGGATTTTAGATTTGTTTCCTTCAGCGTAAATTTCTTCGTATTCGTTTGCGTAACTCTTTTTACCGTACGATGTGTGTACTTTGTTGTTGTCAGTTTGTTTTGTTTTGCTTCCTTTCCGAATTAGTTTATTTTTTGTCAGCGAGATAATATGAATGTTATCTTCATCCTTAACTTGCTGGCAAAATAGCAAGCTAACGTTGCCTAAACGCATTTAAATTTCAAGATCCGATTTTATATCTGAAACTATCGTAGTTTATGGCTAAATCTTAAGATGTGAAAAGTTATTCTAAGTAGAGTGATATTTTTAATACTATAAAGTTGCGTTATGGTTGGAAAATGGCGAGATACAGAGGCATGCTTGGGTGCAATCCGTGCAATGTTTTTTCATATCCTTGTCCTGACTATAAGCATCTACCGGAGCTTCAGACGATCCACCGGTGATATAAGTAACCTAGATTTTACGTGACAAAATATATTCACTTCTCTCGGATTAGCTGTAGATGGCATGAGCTCGATAAATTCGGGCAGACCCATAATAACTATCAAGAAGGACGAACTTCCTACAACGGGAAAGATTTTCGACTGAAGCTGAAGTCCGGAATTCTGGAAAGCAAACTGCATGGATTATTTTTCATTAGGAAAAGCCGGCCAGTGATGCCATAATGATATGCACCCAATACAGTAATAGTCTGGATGTCTGTCAATTTAAAAATAGCCAAATGGATACAGAGACTAGCGATTATTAGTGTAACAGGGGCAATGAAAACCTGTTCTACAGTAGTACTGGAAACTTTGTTATATTTAAGACCGATGCAGAAGGAAGTGAATACCACCACTTTGAGGAATATGCTTAGAATAATCGATGACAAGTCTAACATAACGTTTATTATTCCTTCATAATTGTTCAAGTTGTTGACAGCTTCCTCCCAAACTGTCTTCTGGACAGAACTCTATGATTTGGGCAAATGTTTTTGCAACGAGATTACAATAAAAGCAACTTTTTAAGGCGATCTTTAGACAGGAACGGAAGCTTTTGCTTATAGAATAATTTTTCGATCCATGAAGAAATTTGGGCTCTTTTTGTCTATGCATCGGAAAAAAGCACAATTCTACTTGGTAGAAGATGCAAAGTTGGAACATAGAAAACTGTCTGGCATCATTCGAACACAAGTATCCTATGATGTTAAATCGAAGTTGGTAGGGACTGTCTAGAGAAAGACCTCTGCTAGGTCCATGTAAAATGGGGGACTAGGGCAAAGATTATGCAGACGAGCTTTCGATGAGGAAGATTCACGCTAACTGACGGTACCATTGCTTTTATTTAGGATTGCGGGCAATATTAGAAAAGTGCACGGAAAAAAGGAAAATAAAGTGTGACAATACTCTTCTGTTTGGACACTACACTGTTTGGACACTACGATAAGAAGATACTTGAGTTCTGTATTAACTATTCATAAAAACTAAAGTAAGTAAGCCGTCTTTTGACAGGGTACCGTTAACATCAAAGTAACCGTTTAAGAATGGGTTCGTTTCGAATCGAGCATGTATTTTTGTGATGAGGAAAGAATCATCAGAATACATTTTTAGCCATGTGAGGTATTAATGCACTCTAAAGGGTGGATCATTTAAAAGTCTAAATTTAAAAGTGCGATAAACAAAAACGGTTTGACAATAGCATCACAAAATTTGGAATTCAAATGCTCAATTGTCTCTGGTTTGTCAGCGCATCCATCAGTGTCAAAACGCAGGCTTCATGGCGGCCAATTGACTCACTATTTCGGCTAGTTGAACGGACATCAACGTTTAACGCAATAAATTTATTTGGCTGGCATGTGTGGCAAGATGTATCATCCTGTTGAAACCGAATATCGTTCACAGCAATACCATGACCAAGGTTTACAAAAAAATTGGTTATCATGGTGCGACAGGTATCTCCATTGATCGTAAAGTATCCTCCGTTCTCATTTTCAAAGAAATATGAATTTGTCAGGGCAATAGGATTGGAAAAGAAAGGGATACCTTTTCAAATTTTAGGGGAGTACAATATATTGGATGGCTGCAGTAATCTTGTACCTCTTTACGAAAATGATAAGATGAGTGCTGGGTTTATGTTTCGCTTTTTTGTGGGGTTTTTGAATCGCTTTTGTGCCTATCCTTTTTTCATCGGTTCTAAATGATTTCAGATTTCCTGGACAAACAAAAAGTGTTTTAACGTCGTTGAAATAAGCCACGTAGTAGGAGACTTCGATGGAAATACTTACGCAGGAGCATTAATATGATTTCGTTCCACACTTGATACATCAAATACTCTTAAAGACTTGTGTCTTACATGTACAGACAAAAAAAATTGTGACATTTGACAACAGAAGCCAAGAAGTTACGAACATTTTCTGTGTTACAATTATTTCTTAAATACCATGTTTGTGACCAAAATAACACACACAGTGATTAAAAATGGAAACGTTGACATAGTAATTTTGATCAATGCTTGCCAGTTGTACTCCGCTCTATGATTCTTAATTTCAAATTATTTATTTTGAACGAAAAAAAAAATCAATTTCGTTCGCATTTACTGTGCCACCATATAATTTCCTCCTCTTCTAATTACTGGCTGGTTTCTTAAACGACCACTACAAAGTGAATACTTGCGACTACAAAACCATGGATTGTCATCGAAATAAAATGAAAAAAAAATTAAAAAAGCAGAAGAACACGAAAAAATTGCAACGAGCAACGAAACACCACATTTTCCCTGAGACAAAACCAATCATAAGAAGACATTATTTTGTCTACGATTGCAACATCAGCAACAAAATTTTATTTTCTCCTTTTGGTTGCCATTACAAGACAATCAAATGAAGGAAAA